>CM039617.1:16397166-16591762 GCA_022457205.1 Saccharum spontaneum | reverse complement strand
TAATAAAAGATTAATGTTTTCATATCACATGTTTTTCCATATATAGCTAATTATTAAATTGATTAATATGTTTGTAAGTTCTTTAATTAAAAATAATATAGATTTGTCACGTCAGCCCTTTATAATTAAGCATGAACTTAGCAACTTGAATACGTTCTAATTATAATATGCTTAGACAAGCACGATATATATCATAAACTTGTTTTAGTGCTCACACGTTATATTGTTTTGCAAGTTAAAGTTTAACAGGCATAAACGATATCAAATTATGTATGAATAAAATATGATCAGCTCCAACACGCATCATGTATAATTTGAATAGATGTTTTCAAATTTTATTTTATTTTCTATTTGAAAAGTTAAAGTTTACTTTGATTAAAATGATACATGCATGTTTATATTTAAAATATGATTATTGATTAAATAATATGAGACATTTTCATAAATAAAATATGACTAGTTTTAACTTGTTTCTAATATTAAAATATAATTTGACTAATCTGAATTAGTAAGTTCCACATGATTTTTCTTAATTAAAATTAATCAAGCTCGTAGTTGTTTCCTTTATAATATAAAAACTCTTGATAGTATTATTGTTTAGCATGTTTTAATTTATGCGTTCAAATAAAATATTAATCTATATGCAATTAGTTTTCTAATTAAAAGCAACATAGGTTTTCCGTCTCGATCCTTTATAAGTATAATATGATTAGTTTTATCTTGTTTTTTTGTAATTCAAAATAAAATTTAACTCAATTCAATTTAGGTATTTCTCTAAAGTATCTTATATATATTTTATATAATTATTAAAATCAATGAAGCCTGTAGTTTTCTTTTTCTCGTATAGAGTGAATCTTATGATGGTTGTTTCTTTTAGAGTGCTTTTCACGTCTATGTGTTCGTAGCAATGCGTAGATTAGTTTTCAAGTATTTTTATTGATTGATGTACTGTTCTAATTTAGTTATATTTGTATGCTATGTATGTTTGTTCAAACGCTTGTGTGGTGCTTTATGATCTTGTCTAGTCGGTGAGCTATACGTGGTGAACCAGAAGTAGTGTTCTTTGAAGGCTTGGACTGAAGAAGGATTTAAATTTAAGGTAAGTATAGCATGGGATCATCCTTATTTCCTATTTATCTTTAATACACTTAATTCATGTGCATGTGTCTACCTTGTTACCACTAAGGATATCCTAGCTTGTATATCTATCTTGACACCCATGGACATTGCTTTGGGTAGTATTTATGCTAGTGCTCAAGATAAATAACCATGATCTGTAACTTGACTAATGGTATACGCAATAAACGTTTAAAAGATACTTTATAGCAACATGGCTCAAGAGGGCTAGAGCATATTGGGCTGTTTTTGTGGTACTCTAGTTCTCTCCATAAGGACCCATCTGTAAGCGAACATCCGAGACTTACAGTATAACTGTGAGGGCTATATGGCTCTGGCTTTAGTCATATAGAAGGACCTTTTCTAGCTTGTTAGTGGTAACCTTTATGGCGTAAGAATGACATGACGAATCGGGTATAGTGCGGTCTCTGTCCTTATGTGTATAGGCTGCGCGTCATTGTGCCATTTGGAAGAGGGCTCTACATCTGTTTGCTGAGTGAATCTAATGGCCCTTTGAAAGACTTTGAAAGACTTCATAGTGAACCCTGCCGACCTTCCTTGGAAGTAGGTCAAGAGATTAGCTACCTCGGGCGAAAGGGTAAATCACGACTCACAGTGAAAGTGTACAACCTCTGCAGAGTGTAAAACTGGTATATCAGCCGTGCTCACGGTCACGAGCGGCCTTGGACCCTTACAGAATAAATGATGAACACTGATGATAATACTGATGATATTAATGCTCACTAATGATTATTGTTTCTTGCTATACGTTATTCACGTTTATAGGATCATGAGGTTATTTGGGCTTATGGTAACTTGTTGCTACTCAAATGCTAAAAAGATGACTCACTAAAAGCTAATCGCAGTAAACCAGTGTCAACTTTTGAGCCTCATGAACCTCATGTTATATTTGCTGAGTACAACATGTGCTCACCCTTGCTATTTCTCCCACACCTCAGGACGAGTACCAGATTGCTAGAGTTTGGAAGAGTTAGGCTTGTGATCAACCAGTCAGTTGTGTCCCTGTGGAGTGGAGTTTTCACCCGAAGATTGGAGTTCAGTTTCCGCTGTTTGTGCTTAAGGTTATCTTCCTTGTGCTAAGTACGTTATATATTAAGCATTGTATTTTGATATTACCCTTATTTGTAACTATATGTGAGATTTGACTTCCTGGGCTCACATATGGTGTGTATCTGGTTTTGTCCTTAAAACCAGGTGCTACATCTAAGTGTTCTTGTTTGTGCTCATCCCACACACATACGCCTGTGCTACTCCACAAAAGTAGAAGTTCCTCAACTAATGGCCTCAAGTACACATCAATGTTGTTTTCAGGTTGCTTCGGGCCTTGGATGAGCACTGGCATCATAATGAACTTCCGCTTCATGCACAGCCATGGAGGAAGGTTGTAGATACATAGGGTAACAGGCCAAGTGTTATGATTGCTACTCTGCTCCCAAAAGGATTCATGCCATCCGTACTTAAAGCAAACCTTAAGTTTCTAGCGTCATCTGCAAACTTCGGGAATTCTCTGTCGATTGCTCTCCACTAGGACCCATCAGCAGGGTGTCTCAATATATCGTCTATCTTACGGTCTTCTTCGTGCCATCGTAGTAACTTTGCATGCTCTTCGTTTCTGAATAAACGTTTTAAGCGTGGTATTATAGGAGCATACCACATCACCTTGGCATGTATTCTCTTCCTGGATGTTCACCGTCACCCCCAACATCACCAGGGTCATCTTGCCTAATCTTATACCGCGATGCACGACATACTGGGCATGCATCCAAATTCTCGTACTTCTTGCCGTGATAAAGGATGCAATCATTAGGACATGCATGTATCTTCTAGATTTCTAACCCTAGAGGGCAGACGACCTGTTTTGCTGTGTATGTAGTGGCGAGCAATTTGTTTGCCTTCAGAAGCATCTTCTTTGTGATAGTCAGTAACTCCCCAAATCCCTTGTCGGATACACCATTCTTTGCCTTCGATTGTAGCAATTCCAGTGAGGTACCTAACTTCTTTTTGCCCCTCTTCGGTAGTCGGGTATAGCAATTTCTTGTGATCATCTAGCATGCACTCGAACTTGATTTTGTCCTTTTCACTTTTGCATTCTCTCTGTGCATCACGGATGGCCTGACCAAGATCATCATCGGGCTCATCTTCTGCCACTACCTCTTCTTCAGTAGCTACCTCTTCTTTAGCTTCTCCCATTGTAGTATCATCAAAGGCACCGTATTCAGCAAAACCATGAATAATCATGTTGTCATCAACCCCTTCTTCTGCTTCATCTTCTTCCATTATAACACCTCTTTCTCCGTGCTTAGTTCAACAAATATAGTTTGGCATGAAACCCGACGTAAACAGGTGTTCATGAATTTCCTTGAGCAAGAATAATCCTTCTCATTCTTACATAGAATACATGGGCAGCACATGAAACCATTCTGTGTGTTTGCCTTGGCCACATTTAAGAAATCATGCACGTCCCTGATGAACTCTGGGAGCGATGGTCAGCGTTGTACATTCATTGCCAGTTCATCTGCATTACATGACGTACACCATACCAAAAACTTGTAATAAGCCATATTATACAACATGCATGGTTAGTAGTTAATTAAAAGGTCCAAAATATCCATCAATCAACATGATTAATTAATATCCTATACCACACAGTTGTTTCACTCTCGAACATTATTTTATTAAAGCCTTGATACAATGTAGACAATCCCAAATAGCACTAAATAAACTAAACCTATAATGCACTTCAGCAGAATTAGGATTTCATGACCAATTCCAACTAAAACTGACAGATCATTCTTCTGCTGGTTCACTGCCTCATTATACATAGGTGCACTCTCATTAGTAGCCTCAGTATCCTTTGTAAGAAATTTTTGGACGTGTTGAATATACTCTTCCTCGCAGTACCAACTGTCACATGATCCAGTGTCATCCCACTGAAATTAAAATAACAAATCAAGAACTTTGATCAAAATCATCAGAAAAAATGGCTACAAACCATAACAAAACATGACAAAACAATTACTCACAAACCATAACAAAACATGACAAAACAATTACTCACTTCACGATCCGGACACATGTAGAAGATGCGTCCTTGGTTAGGACCCTTCTTCACCCTGGACTCCCTCACAATCTTCTGCTCACACTTGCCACACACAATGAGAGGGAGGTCCAGCCTCAGTCGCTTAGGGACCCCATGCATGGCTAAGGACCCAGAAGCAGTCGCCATCTATGACTCTCTATACTTATTTTCATCAACTACTCTAAGTTTCTCATTAACCATGAAATTAAATGAGCTATACACTAAAAAAACCTTTTATTTCTCAATTTCTAAACCATGCATGAAATGAGGCAATGAAAGGTGCATACTAGTTTTGATGAGCTATTATAAGATTCCTTCATCTACATATGCAAACTATCAAGTGATTTTGAGCTCAAATGACATATAAATAAAAAATATCCACCATTATTCCCAATCTAGAAAACCAAAAATTTCTTTATTTTTAGACCATGAGAGGAGGCAATGAAAGGTGCATACTAGTTTTGATGAACTACTATAAGCTTCCTTCATCTTCATATTCAAATTATCAAGTGATTTCGAGCTCAAATGGTATATAAATAAAAAATCCACCATCATTCCCAATTTAAAAAACCACAAATTTCTCTATTTCTAAACCACAAAATGAGCCATGCTAGTGATTGTTGGTGGCCCTTAACTCCTATTTCTAACCACCAATTCTCATATAAAAACCACTCAAATAGACACCAAACTTAGATATAGCGCTTTAGAACTAACGATTTCCATGAGTTTTGGTGTTTTACCATTTATAGGAGGACAGGTCGGAATAACAAGGAAAACACACCAAAATATGCAATAGGACAAGGTGTAATATCACCTGACATGAGCCTAGGGGAGAAGGCCCACTTACCAAGGAAATCAGGGCCCAATTAGGTGGAGAAAAAAGGCCAAAACCCATATCAAATCAACTTCAAATGGCGCAAAACTTTGTAGACCCATCTAGAGGCCCAATGAAGGCAACTAACCGAAGATGGGGCCATTCGGACCCAGTTGGGGTGCCAGGTGCGGCCGCACCATATCCGGCATGTCTCGGGCCCATCTTTGGTCGGCCACCTCATGCCGCCTCTCCAATAACGGTTGCATGGGTGATGGCGGCAAATTAATTACGCAAATAGGTGGTTTGGTGCCTTGCATGAGGGGATGAACCTTTTCCAAAGACCCCCTCCTCTCCACCTACAAAAGGAGGCTCCCTCATTCTTATTTGAATAGAAACACACCAAGGAGCAAGAGCTACACCACAAGAGCACCATTCCAAAGGGTCTAGGACCTAGCTAGCTAGTAGACTTGGTTTGGGAGAGATACGAGGGAGAGTACGAGGAAGAGCGGACTTGTTGGTATCTCCCCAAACTTGTACCTCGACGAACACTTGTACCTCGATGGAATATTCACTAAGTAAGTGTTTGGGTTTCTTATGGCATTAAGTCTTTTGATTAGTTAATCTTTGCTCTTACTTGTTTGTGGGTTCATTGTCCATTCTCATAACGGATACTCTAGTAAAGGGCCCTGATAAAGACGAATAACCCTGCGCGATGCTAGAGTAGTAGTCGACATCGTATACGTGGTGTCTAGGCTAGAGGCTACCTTCATTTGCCTCATATCCTCTAGTTGAGGGGTAGGCGACAGGTGGTGATAGCCTTGTCCATCCTTCGTAATCCCCTATGTTTGGATATGGCATAGAGCTGCAGACCAGATACGCCTAGCAGACCAGGTGTAAGCCGGTGCCTGAAGTGAGCAAGTAGGAGTAAATTTATCTGTCCTTAGACCCAAAAGCCATAGAAATCCATCTCTACCCTTTCCAACTTTACCCTTGTATTGTCCTTGGATGAATTAGCTAGAAGAAGTACCTCCGTTTCCTGTGAAAAATACGATACCCTGAATACTTCCGGGTGAAGGCTACAATGGTAATTCCATGCACTTGTGGATTCTTTCTATTTGTGTTAAGAAATACCAACAAGCTTTCTGGCGCCATTGCTGGGGAACAGTTGCTATTTTCTTCGAACCTAGTTCATCCTCGTATCTGTATCTTTTATCTTTTCTTTTTATAAAAATAGTCTTCTTTTACCTTTTCTATCATGAAGTCAACATCCGTTGCAAACCCTTCCACTTCAAAGGGGGAGTTCCTTGAGCCATCACCAGTTTCAAAACTTAACCGTTCATCTGGCTATGAACTCCACCCTAGTTTAAAAGCTATGGTTCGGGCACAACCCTTCTCTAGGCAAGAAAATGAAAACCCATGCCATCACCTGCATGAATTTGAGGAGATGTGTTTGTGCCTGAGCATCTCAGGTGTGACCCAAGAAACCTCAAGGTGGAAATTGTTTCCCTTCTCTCTCATGAGGAAGGTAAAACAATGGTACACAGACACCGTAGAAAGCACGAATGGGGACTGGGATGAACTTAACGACAAGTTTTGTCTTGCATTTTTCCCATGTCCTATATTGGCTCTCTACCAAGGGTGATCCTCAATTTTGAGCAACGCAAGGAGTCTATAGGTGCAGCCTGGGCCTGGTTTTCAATGTTAACACATGCCAGCCCAGACTTGTCATTACCTGATGGGGTGATTTTGCGTCTCTTTTGTTCAGGACTTGACATAGATGCTGACCTATGCCTAGATGTGACTACCGGAGGATGGTTTACACACAAAACTATGATGGAACAAGTAGAATTTCTTGAGCACTTCATAGCCAAACACACTTCTTCCGTCACAAGAACCAAACCCCTCCAAGCAAAAGTCATGTCAAGTGTTGAGGAGTCCTCATTTGTCGAATCCAAACCCATACCATCCCTAGGTTCGACTTATGAGCCCTCACTCGAACCACGAGCACCAAAGAAAACAATGCTTCATCCTTCGGAGTTCTCTATCAAATTCGAGGATTATGGCAATACCTCAAAGATATCATAGCACAAAAAGCGTACAAAATAATTTTCCCCTAAGGTAGAACCATCAAAGGAATTGTTAATGCAAGTAAAACATTATTTCGAAGCAATTTGGATTCTTTCGCTTTCCATGACCATGCCTTGTTCATTAAGGAGAACAACCATAGAAGCCCTGCATAACCCCATGGTCGAGGCTAATATCATGTCTGAATTCCTTGCGAAAACCCTTTTGGGTAAAACACCGCTAGTCTCGACCAACAAGTTCTTCAAAAAGTCCCTCAAGACTAATCTTTGAGTGTTGTGGGATTGCCAGGGCCATGCCAGTCATAATTAATGAAACCAAGGTTATCATAGATTTTTCACATCTTTGCCATCCTTGAGTTCGATCTACTCATAGTCTACCCATTGAACAAACTTTTCAAGAGAAACCTTTCCATGGGAGCCTTGATGAAAAGTTAGAAAAAACTACTTCCGCCACTCACTTAGAAATTCCAATGGCGGAGCATCTTCCCAACCATGACCTGTTTGAGGAGGCAAAATTCATATCCCTGTTCGTTTCACCTAAGCTTGTTTGTGCAACAGAACGTATACCATCACCATTGCTCGAACTCGAGTCGTGTCCCTCTGGCCATCCAAACATTGTTTTTGATAGTGATTGGGAATCAACATTGATCCTACACGAAAGGTTTTGTGCCATGGATATACCCAAAGCACCAACTCAGGAGACTAAAGGGAAAGATTCCACCTTTGAGCATGAAAGTTTCTCTCTCGAGACCCCTCACGTTTCATGCTCACTTTTGGAGTCTCCAAAGTTCATTGTGCTTAGTGCTGCTTGCTACTATGAGAAAGAGAACCTCCCATCACTCCTCATTTCCAAACTTTTTAGGAGGATGGTTGTAGATGTCTCTGTTTATCACAAATACTACAAATCTCGTAGTAGCACTGTGGTACTAACCTTGCAGCTTGAACATAAATGCTAAATGTTTGGTGATAAAGCTAGGAACTATACCACCATTGATAGCTGCAAGATGAAGTTCTCGTGGTCAAGCTTAAGACCATAAATTAAGCACTACCGGGAGATACCCTGGATTGTCATAAAATAATATATAATATATAAATTAAAAAAACCTTTCTTATTGATAAAAGCAAGAACATGTTTTCAAGTAGTATGCACCTTCAGGTATTCTTGGTTGCTAACCCTTTCAGGTTAAGAACAAGAAGAACAAGGGACATACGATGCTCGAGAACATGGGAGCTGCGTCAAATATACACTTTGATGATCTTTGGTGATGGAACACACTCAAAGGGAGACCCCAGACATTGCACATTTGACTTTTACACAAAAGTCCAAGTGGGGGGAGGGTGGTGAAAATCTCACTACAATGTTCCATCCACACCAAAGGCCATATTGGTAAAAAAGAAAAGAAGAGAGAGATTGATGTAATCTTTGCCTTGCTAAAAAAACTATATGATAAAAAACAATATATGATAAAAAGAGAGAAAAAAGAGAAAAGAAGGAGAAAAAATATATATGAAAAAAAGAGAGAAGAAGAGAGGAGGATTCTCCTCTTTCATACCTTTGTTGTTTACCGCCAAGGCCCATGGCCCATGCACACTTACCATGTGTACGGCCCAGCCTTGTTGCTCACATGAGCTGGACTTCATGCAATCAAGACATCGTTGCAGCAACCTCAAGGTTTCCATCTTCATATTCTATCGATAAGAAGGCTCAAGTATGCAAAGGTAAATAAAAGTTCACCAACTCCTTCACTCATTTTTATCTCCATATGACTTGATCATGCAAAAAGTTCATGCTTCCCTTGTTTTTGTCATAAGCTCTGGTTTGGGTGTTTTCACATGTGCACATGTGGTATACCCATAGGCCCTTTAAATTAAGCATGGTGCTTAGGTTAAAATGGCCTGCTTTAATCAAAATTTGACTTGGTGTTGAAATTCGATTAATGAACCTTGGAGTATTACTTTTATAAACAATGAAGGTAACTCATGTTGGGGATAAATAAGGCTATGTTTATTTTTGCAAATTTTACCTTAGCCTTGTTTATGCTAAATGATAAAAAGTTGGGTGAACACATAAAATAAAATAAAATAAAATTTTATAATAACAATAGTAATAAAATAATAATAATAAATAAAAACATTAATAATTATAATAAACTTTAGGCTCCCCGGTGATCAAACCGGCAGAGGCCTTGTTTGTTTCCACTTTGTTTCTTTTTGTTTGAATAAACAAGTACAAGAATAAGTGTGGGGGAGATCTGTCAAGCATAACAAACACACACTCGAGATCTTCCCAACACGTTACACAACACCGAATGATCCAGCTTACAGAAGGACGAAATAGATGACTCCAGAGAGGATTGGCTAAACCTCTGGTTTAGCCAAACCATCTCTCACTTCCCGCAACGCCTTCATCTTCAATGGTGGTTTGTGCAACTCAACCCTCAACTCTCCTGAATTTTGACGCTTAAAATTGAACAAATTCAAAATACAAAACAAATGATGCTCAATCTCCATGCTATCCTTTGATTAAATTTGCATACTCTTTATTCCTCGCTAACATTCCTAAACTTGTGGACAACTCATCATAGGGACCCCATATTATTTAAGTAATTGGAATATGTGATATAGTGGGATGAAAATGAACTTTGCTCTCTTATGCAAAGAACTTGGGTTTTATTTTATAAAAGAAAAATTCAAATAGCATGCTCCTCAATGATGTTCAAAATTCCTACCAAAGCCATATCTAGTGTTTTATAGCTTAAAGCCTCCAAATTTATGCTACTTATTTCTGCATTGAGTTTTGTCAAGTCTTGTTGACCCTTGTTGAGAAAGTTATCATGCCCCCTAGATCAAGATCACGTACACCCACATACACAAGCTATTCTTACACTGGGAATACGCTAAAACATGCCTCCATCCACCCAAAACTTTGCTCCTACACTGGGAGTAGACAAACAAAAGTTTGTTAGGAAAATACTCCATGTTTTACAAGATAGTGATCTCTCTCAATATGTGGTTTAAAAGACATGGGCTATGCAAAAGTATGAAAAGTATATATGGACACATGAAGGTCCAAGAAAAAAAGGGACATATGAAGGTCCCAAAGGTATTGAAAAAAGATGAGCACATGAAGGCTCATAAAAAGAAAAAAAATGAAATGATATCTATGTCTCAAAATAAAAAGCTAGAGAGAGACCACTCATACAAAAGGAGTATAGTATAGATTTAGAAATGTTTTATCCACACACTTGCACTTCTTGATCTAAGGTTATGACATCCTCCTCCTTGGATCTGAGCTTTGACTCAACAAAATATGCAGAGTAAGTATGCCTTCATGTCTTTCCCTACACAAAGATCCATATAAGCTTTTTAGAAGTAGGAAAGAAAGAAGGCAACACTATGATATGCCTTGGTGAGGAACCAACCACATACTTGAGTGATTTGAGAGAATTATTTGAGGAGCTAAGCTATGTTTACATTCCAAAATCAAATGAAAAACCCAAGTTTCTGAACTGATTGATGCAAGGGGATTGGAATCCATGCTGTTCCACTATCCAATCACCCAAGATAATGTGGTAGACACTTAAAAAGTTCACAAGTGCAGGTGAAGCTTGGAATAACTTGTATACATATATCATATCAAGGAGATGACCCATCTTAGTCCTTAACTTTACTCAAGGACAAGCAAAGAGCTAAGTGTGGGGGTGTTGTTGGCGGCCCTTAACTCCTATTTCTAACCGCTAATTCTCATATAAAAACCACTCAAATAGACACCAAACTTAGATATAGGGCTTTAGAATTAACGATTTTCATGAGTTTTGGTGTTTTACTATTTATAGGAGGACATGTTGGAATAACAAGGAAAACACACCAAAATACGCAGTAGGACAAGGCGTAACATCACCCGACATGAGCCTAGAGGGAGAAGACCCACTTACCAGGGAAATCAGGGCCCAGTTAGGTGGAGAAAAAAGGGCAAAACCCATATCAAATCAACTCCAAATGGCCAAAACTTTGCAGGACCCATCTAGAGGCCCAATGAAGGCAACTGACCAAAGATGGGGCCATTCGGGCCTAGTTGGGGTGCGGCTGCGTGTCTCAGGCCCATATTTGGTGGGCCACCTCGTGCCACCTCTCTAATAATAGTTGTATGGGTGACGACAGCAAATTAATTACGCAAATAGGTGGTTTGGTGCCTTCCATGAGGGGATGAGCCTTTTCCAAAGACCCTCCTCCTCTCCACCTATAAAAGGAGGCTCCCTCCTCCTCATTTGAACAACAACACACCAAGGAGCAAGAGCTACACCACAAGAGCACCATTCCAAAGGGTCTAGGCCCTAGCTAGCTAGTAGACTTGGTTTGGGAGAGATATAAGGGAGAGTACGGGGAAGAGCCAGACTTGTTGGTATCTCCTCGAACTTGTACCTCGGTGAACACTTGTACCTCGATGGAATATTTGCTAAGTAAGTGTTCGGGTTTGTTATGGCATTAAGTCTTTTGATTAGTTAATCTTTGCTCTTATTTGTTTGTGGGTTCATCGTCCATTCTCATAACGGATACTCTAGTAAAGGGCCCTGATAAAGATGGATAACCCTGTGCGATGCTAGAGTAGTAGTCGACATCGTAGATGTGGTGTATAGGCTAGAGGCTACCTTCGTTTGCCTCATATCCTCCGGTTGAGGGGTAGGCGACAGGTGGTGACAACCCTGTCCGTCCTTCGTAATCCCTGATGTTCAGATATGGTGTAGAGCTACAGGCCAGATACGCCTGGCAGACCAGGTGTAAGCCAGTGCCCGAAGTGAGCAAGTAGGCGTAAAGTTTATTTGTCCTTAGACCCAAAAGCCATAGGAATCCATCTCTACCCTTTCCAACTCTACCCTTGTGTTTTCCTTGGACGAATTAGCTAGAAGTACCTTCGTTCCCTGTGGAAAAAACGATACTCTGAATACTTTAAAGTGAAGGCTATAATGGTAATTCCGTATGCTTGCAGATTCTTTCTGTTTGCGTTAAGAAATACCAATAGTGATGAAACATGGTAGGATGAAATTGGTAACCTTTGGAACCGAAGAATGTATGGAGGAATGAAGTCTTCACCAATCCCAAAGCATGAACTCGTTCCACAAGCAAGAACAGAAAGCAGGCAAAGAGCTTGAAATGGCTCGGGCTGGGGGAAGAAGAAAGTATATAGCCTAGGACATGTAGTCCCGGTTTGTGTTATAAACCCGAACTACAGGTAAAGGTCTAGTTCCGGTTGGAGCCACCAACCAGGATTAATGGTTTAGTCACGACTGGAAACTCCAATCAGGACTGGAGGTTGACCTTTACTCCCGGTTTGAGCCACGAACCGGGACTAAAGGTCCCCTCCTGCAAAAGCTACGCCTCTAGCCATTGGGCAGGGGACTTTTGTTCCGGTTGATTGCTCCAATCGGGACTAATCCTGTCTTTAGTCCCAGGCCCAAAAATGGCCGGGACAGAAGCCTAGAACCAAAAGTCTATTCTCTACTAGTGATAACACAGAGCAGAGCTGGAACAAAGCAGCAAGCTCCCAATAGCTATAGCATTAGCCACCACACTCTTCAGCCATGCCACAGGCACACCACGCAGAGTGGTTTCCAACTGAGCAAGTACCAGGGTTCACACCCGGGTTTCAGCCGGGTTGCGACCAACCTCCGCAACTACAGGAAGCTGAAGGAGCAGGATGGCAGAGTGCGGATAGCATACAGTGGGCATAGTCTAGCCAATGGCAGCCTGTCCATTCTTCTGATTCCGATGGACTACCTCCACCGGTTGAGCCATGACAGTTTGTCTCAGACCATCGTGAGCTTGACAAAATTAACCATCAGATTAGAGTCCTTGACATTCGCACAGGTGAGATACAAAATATGCCAAAAACTCACGTGCAGGGTGCATCTTAATGGCAGCAGCAGATGGACCAAAGGATGATGCAAATGAATGCACTATTGAAGCAACAACATGACCACATGATGGGCTACTGGTGGTCACAGTGGTACAACCCTAGACCGTAATCCTTGTAGCTTGGGGAGAACCCCCAACTTTAGAGGTGACATGTATCTTGCACTCTAATTTTTTATTTCGCATAATAAAAAAATAAAAACATGATAAAAGACCAAAAAAATATAGGAAAATGATTAAAAGAACAAAAATATTTATTCCACTCCACATATGTGTAGTAAGAATGTTTTAGTTCCTCCTTGTTGAAATGATGAATAGTTGCTCTATTTTTATATTTCCATGTACCTCGTTTATAACTTAGTATTCCCAAAATTTGAGTTTGTTGGCTAAACATGTCCATCCTAAAAACTTGAAACTTGTGGGTTGTGAACGCACATGATCCTTTCGTAAGTTGTTGTAAGTTATGATATGGTACAATGGAATTTGCTATGAATTTGTTCTAAGAGAAACTTGACATTCGGAGTTTTAATTTTAAAATGCTAAAAAATAAAGTTCCTCATTGATGATATGTCCTACCAAAGCCATATGACATTACACATTGCAAAAACCTTAGTCATGTGCTGCTTGATATCATATTGAGCTTTGTCAAACTGTTGTGACCCATTGAGATTCTCGTCATGCACCGATGATCAAGATTCACGTACACTCTAGATATAATATGTTGACTCTTACACTGAGAGTCATGCAAAAACTTGCTATCCATCCACCAAATCAAAATACTCCATCCAAATGTCATGACTCCCACTCTAAAGTTTTCCTTTGCCAAGGGAAAATATGGGCTATGTAAAAAATAATAAATCCATGCCAAAGAGCATGAGCGAAAAGAAAAAATTCCATGCTAAAAAAAGCATGAGGGAAAAACAAAGAAAAGAAATATAGCCCATATTTTCAAAACAAAAGCAAATAGAGAGAGTCATGAAAAAGGAGTTCAAATTAAAAAGATTTAAAAATTCCACACACTTGCACTTCTTGATCAAAGTATAAGACTTGCATCTCCTTGGATCCAATTTTTGACTTAGCAAAATTATGTGTTGCAAGTATGCCTCTCTTTTTCATCCCTACCTAAAAATCCACAAAAGCTATTAGAAGTAGGATGAAAAAAGAAGGCAACATCAAAGCCTTTGGTGAGGATCAAACACGTTGAGCGATCGAGTGAATCATTTGAGGAATTTACTTTTATTTGCAAAACTTTCAAAACCTCCAGAAAGAAAGTTGATCAAAGAATGAATGACTAGTGGTTCTATAATATCTATCTATCTTACAACCACCCAAGACTTAAAAAATCTAAAAGCCCCATAGGGATTAAGGTAAAAGGGTGGACAAAATGCCATCATATTCAAATCAAGGAAGCATACTTTGTCATAGACATGGTACTTTTGAAATGTAATCACCATTGCAGCAACTCCTAATCAACAACCAAAGTCTTAGCTTTTGCTCGGGACGAGCAAAGGGTAACCTTGGAGGATCTTGTTGGCGGTCCTTGTCGACCAAATCCGACCGCCAAATAAGAGACAAACAAATAAAAAACTGGCATGACTTACATTCATATGTTATTTATATTGACACATTTCCACATGTATTGGAGAATAAGTGTTTTGCAGGACACAGATGAAAAATGTGGAAAATATGATCAAAGCACGCAATCAGGCAACTCGTAAAGCATACCTAAGCAAAGCAATGAAGAAAAGGCTCGCTTCATGGAGATTCTGGGCCTCAAACGCACGAGGATGCGGTCCAAGCCCAGCAACCAACTGACCTGTGAAGGACGGTTGGGGGGAGGCGTAGCCTAGGGGCGGTCGCAACCCCAGCACACTGCCCTCCCTCCTTCCACGTGGCGGCTCTTGGGCGCTCCTAGATGGTGGTTTTGGCTAATTCCCCATGGAATATTCTTTAGATACCACCCTTAGACTAGTATATAAGTGAGGGGGAGGCTCCCTCACTCACACACCACACTTGAAGTGCCTCTCTTCCTCTACACTTGTACTTCTACCCTTTTAGTAGTCTTTTGGAGCTAGGCAAGGCTTGTGGAGAGCTTGAACATCTTAGATTCCTGGTACGAGAAATATATTTAGCTCCTTAATGGCCTTGGTCTCATTTTATCAAAGTAGTTATGCTATAGAATTAGAGCAAAGTTCTTATGTTATTAGTTTAGCATATGAACCTTTATGCTTATTCATTCATACAATGTATATGATTAGACTAGGATCTAAGATGCGGTGGCGTTTCATTGTGCCTTCGGGTATGCCCAATTTCTATGCTTGTCGATCCATAGGGTCGAAGTCCCGGGGGGATTTGGGCAGTTTCTATGTACGCGGGCATGGTGCCCGGGTATACGGGGACCTACAATTATGACTGTGCTCCACGGTTGAGGGGTAGGCGGTAGGTGACGACAACCCTTTCTGTCCCTTGTAACCCCCACATTCGGGTATGGTGTAGAAGTTTAAATTGCCATATGCGCTAGCTGGCAGACCAGTGCTAGTTTGGTCTTCTTGTCAGAACTAAGTTTTAACTATGTATTCGTATGATCATTTGCTAATCTCAGCATAACAACTTTAGGATATGCCTGCTCCTATTTAGGAACATTATTCTTTTATTCTTTACTCTTTCTTTTATCCTTGAGATTGTCTTGTGTGTGTCACACTATCCAAACATCTATCATGGCTTACCCCTATTATGAACTTTGGTCTATTATACAATCATGTTATCTTGTTCATGTCCCTACTAGAGACATTTACACCATGCCTTTCTTTGAGAAAATATAAATTAACAATACCCTAAATACTTTCGGGTGAAATGCTTGAAAGTGCATCTAACCCTTTAGTGGGGTTTGGTGAATTGAATAACAACATAATTAAAGATCTAACAAGTTTGCTAAGTGTTGAACAGGAAGATTAAGTCTATTGCATATACTCATGGATTGTGTCTTAACAAGTATATCCAAGGTTTAGCAAGTAGGCAAACTTGATGGTATTCCACATAGTGTTAAAATGAAAGGCCGAATTATGTATTGTCGTATTGGAAGATTGTGGAAACAATCTAGTTCAAGCAAAAGACAACAATGCAAATGAAATTAATGAAATGGCTCCTATGTTGTGGGATATCATAGCATCATGTGAAATGTAACACCCAAAAATTTTAAAATTGAGAATTAGAAGAAAAATTAGAGTTAAAAGAGATTTAGTATGAGTTTAAATAATTTAGAAAATAATTAATGGGGAATTAAAATTTAAAATTTTAGATGGAATACTTGATGATGCATTCATGTTGTTGCATTTATTTTATTATGTGGTGTGGTTTTTATTTTATTTGATTTGGATTTGCAAATCTATTTAAATGGTTTTGAAAACAAACAAAGAAAAAAAGAAGAGAAAGAAAGACTTACCTGTGCTGCTGGCGGCCTGGAGGCCCGCTCGGGTCGGCCTGTTTCCCCTTTTCCCCGCTGATGGGCCGACGAGGCCGAGCCCGCTCTTCCCCGCGCCCGTGTGGGCCGGCCCAGGCAATCGCCGCGCATGCTCTCTTCTCCAGTGCCGCTGACACCGTGGCCCCACTCGTCGGTCACCTCGTCCTCTTCCTCGTGGCCGAACCGGAGACGATCACCGACCCCGATCCAAATCCGTGAACCAAGGGATCATTTTCCCAAATTGATCATGCCAACACCCTATATAAGCTAGAGTCGAGCCACCGCCTGTCGTTTTTAGATCAAACCGTGAGCATCTACCCTTGTTCGAGCTCTTGCCGCCGCCGCAACCCTAGAAGCTGCTGCGAGAATCAATTCGACGTGTACGTCATCTCTTTGCTACCGTAAGTTACCTTACCGGCTTTAGCATGCTCCTGTGAACATAAGGGTGCCTTCAATTTGGTTGCTACTTGCTTATTGCGCTGTGTCACACCCATTTTTAAGGACAAAAATAGGATGTATAAAATACTCATGTGCGCCCCAGGTCATGATCGCACACATAAGCAGACAAATTACATAGTATCATCACAGTGCTTATTACATAACGAATATATGTTTAAAACATAGTCTTGAACAATAAATAATATTATCTAGTAATAATCTCCAGCGGAAACTCCACATAGGGACACGGTTGACTGGTTGACACCAAGACTAGTACTCATTACGATAATCCTCATCATAATCTTCATCTGTTATGGTGGAAATAGCAAGAGTGAGTCCATGTCGAACTCAACAAATATAACACAGGGTTCATGAGGCTCAAATGGCTAGACACTGTTTTGTCTGCTTTTAGCTTTTAGTCATCATTAATTTAGCAGTTGAGCAGCATCAAGGTATACCAATTCCCGTTAATGAACATTTGATCCATTGTAATATGAAAAATGGAATAGCATTAACATGAGCATAATAATAACAACAATAATTAACAAGATATAACAATGGTGATCATCTATTCTGTAAGAATACCCAAGGCCGCTCGTATCCGTGAGCACGGCTAGTATACCAGTTTATTAAACTCTGCGCAGAGGTGTACACTTTCACTGTAAGTCATGATTTCCAAATGAGTGGGGAGATCAAGCCCAAACACCCAAAAACCATATAAAGCCACTCAAGAGTTCGTCTAACAAGTTAGGGCCATTAGATTCACTCGGCAGGCAGATGTAGAACCCCCCTTCCCTGTGGCACAACAACCGCAGCCTATACACACTAGGCCAGGGGCTCGCACTACACCCAACGTGGCAAGCCATTCTTACGCCATTTAAGGTAACCTCTAACAAGCTAGAAAAGGTCTCTTGAACAACTAGAGCCAGAGCCATATAGCCCTCACAATTGTACTGTCAATCCCGGTTAATGCTTACAGATAAGTCCTTATGGAGAGTAACTAGAGCAACAAACAAACAACACAATGCTCTAGTCCCCTTGTAACAGGAATTAAATCATCTTAATGATTGATTGCACCATTCATTAGTCAAATTACAAGATCAATGTTCATAAATCAAGCACTAGCCAAGCTACCCAAATGCATAATCCCATAGGTGACAAGGAATCAAGATATCAATCGCTAAGTTAAAATCTCTACGGTTGTCAAGGAAGACACATGCATATGATATTGATTATAATGAATAGGTAACAAGGATGGTCCTGTGTTATACTTGCCTTGATCAAAGCTCTCCAAATAGTACTGCTGACTTGGCTCAAAGTAATACTCCGAATCGTCCAAGTATTGCTCACCTTCTATACTGATGAGGACATCACTCCTTCACATACACACAATGATCCACTGCTGGACATTCAAGGTCCAATCACTAGAGCTCGCGCGCGTCAATTAAATTTAGAGGTGAGCTCGTTCCTAAGTAACTCTTTATATGATTCTAAGAATAGATTGCTACCTAATGATTATATTGTGCTTAGGTATGAAGGGGAGGTCCAGGAAACACATGGAGGAGGGCTTGGAGGCGTGGAGGACCAGCGAGGGCGCCCGAATAAAGATGGAGGACCAAACCAAACCAAGTTCGAGTCCACCTCGGAATCCAGGACCAGTCTGCCTTAAACTGGTCACCCAGGACGCATCCGGACTCCGTTTTCGATGATCCATATATGGATGGAAAGCTTATTTGATAAGGAAACCAACCCAAGTGGTCTCACGTCAAAAGCTATTCGGAATCAACGGGAATCGTCGAAACAAGTCACCGTCCAGAATCTGTCAGGGCGCTGTGTCGCCGTCTTTTGGGCCGTTTGGGCCTTGTAACGTGTTGGTACTTCTCAGGGACGTGAATAGGGGTCCTTGGACGTCCCTTAGGCTATATAATAAGTAGTCGCCGCCTACATTAGGGTTGGGTTTTGCTTAGATTATTCTGTTGATAACAGTTTCGCCGCCGTCGTCGGTTTGTGAGACCCCAACTTTGTGAGATTAATCATTCATCTGCAATTTGGTTGCTTTCCTTTGTGTTCTTGCTTGTGTTCTCGATTTGCAGGCAAGGACTTAGCCTTCTTGGCGAGGTCGACCGTGCAACGCCGGTCGATAACCAGAGGAGTCGTGGTGCTGCGATTGCGGGGTTCAGAGCCGAGTTGTTCGGAAGCCGGATCGAATTGTGTCGTGACTCCACCAAATCGAGAGTTATCTGAACCTTTCGGAAGATCGGGAACCCTAGTTCACATCAATTGGTAATCAGAGCTTCAGGTATACCGTCAGGTTCAATTTTACCCTAGTTTAGTTTGATTTCGCCTTCGTCCTAGAGTCCACAGAAAAGCCAAAAAAAAATTTAGTGTTTTCCTATCCCAGAAACCACGTTTAGCCTTTTGCATAATTCTTTTCAGATTCCGTCGTGTTGAGTTTGTGTCCTAATCAAGGTCTTGTTGCTGGTTAGGTTGTGTTAGAGTCCAGTTCGTGTGTTTTCCCCATCGTTTCCTGTCAAACCCTAGCCACCGTGACCACTTTTGTACGCATTGTTCCAGTTTTGTCCTCTATTTCGTAGTCCAAACTTAAAACTGGTCCAGTTTTCGCGTACGAACTCGGATTTCGACGTTCCAGATATCAAAATCGATCAGAAAAAAATTTCGGATCTGACCATCCCCAGCTTCGCCGGGGTTCGAAAATTTTATTTTGGTCAAAAACTGGTCACAAGATCCTCTTTTCGTGGTCACAAGCTTTTCCTCAATTTTGGACCCATCTTCTGAATTTTCCACAGGTCACGTCTTTCACTTGTTTCAGCTCAAATTTTTTGTGGTTACTTCTTGTGTGCTCCTAAGTGAAGAAAAAATATCAAAAAAATAAAAAGAAAAAGTCAAAGATTCCCAAAAAAACAACGACAGCCCAAAAAATAGAAAAATTGAGAGGGGCAAAAGAGGAACAATATTTAGAGGAGCACATAGAGGAGACAGTTTGTTATAATTGTGGGCGTGTGCTATCTTGTGATTGTTTCTTATCACTCTTGCTATCCATCATACTTGTTTCTCTATTTTGTTATCACACATCTGGTATTTGGAACACGTTAGACCAGCAACGAGAGCAAGTATTTGGGACTATAATTCAGCATTACTTTCTGTTTTTGAATTGTGTTCCACTCACATATTTGGCCTGCCTGCCTTAAATCCACATACTTCTTCTGGACAGTATAAGTTTTGATCCCTGTAATCGCAGTGCTACGTCTTCCAGGTATCCTTGACCTTGCTGGTAAGAACCTTGTAAGAGCTTGAGAAGGGGGCTCCTTTTTGCTGCGATCTTGAGAGGCACTACTCCACCTACGTAGTAGATTATTAGGGATAACTTTCACTGTTTGTTCCTGTTTTGTGTCTACAATGCCAGGTGACGGAGAGGATACGGCACCCAAAGACTGGTCTGAGTGCGTCAGCCAAGACCAGCTGCAATCTGTTGTAGATAATGCTCAGAGGGAGATGACTGAGGCAATAGCCAAAGCTGTCACCGACGCGCTCATTGATCTCAAGCTCGGCAACACCCTTGAGAGATTGGACAAACGTTTGTCCGCACTAACCGATAGGGTAGCTGCCTTGGAAGCGCAGCCGCCACCCGTCCAAGAAGTCCATGATGGCAGCAACACCGGAGGACACGATGATGTAGTATATGACACCGATGGTAATGTTGATCAAGCAGCAACAAGACAAAACAGATTACGCCATCGTCTACGTAGAAACGCCACAGGTATGGGTGGCGCTCAACACTTCAACCGCCACCAAGGTAATCGTAATCGTGCTCCCGATGATCCTTATGCTAAGGTTAAATTTAAAATACCTTCCTTTTCGGGCCATTATGATGCTGAGGGATATCTTGATTGGGAGATGATAGTCGAGCAGAAATTTAGTTCCCACCTAGTGCCTGAGGAACATAGAGTTAGACAAGCCACTAGTGAGTTTACAGATTTTGCTATCATTTGGTGGACTGGTTTAGCTGCAGACAATGCGACACCTAGTACCTGGGAAGAGCTTAAGGTTGCTATGCGTGATAGATTTGTGCCACCATCATATCATAGAGACCTCCGTAAGAAACTGATGCGTTTAGAACAGGGAGATAAAGCTGTGCAGGATTACTATGGTGATCTTCA
The DNA here is from genome assembly GCA_022457205.1 of Saccharum spontaneum. Taxonomy (NCBI): domain Eukaryota; kingdom Viridiplantae; phylum Streptophyta; class Magnoliopsida; order Poales; family Poaceae; genus Saccharum; species Saccharum spontaneum. The sequence goes on along the minus strand of CM039617.1, from coordinate 16,570,662 downwards.
AAAAGGATTAATGCGTTGTGGCATAGTGGAGGGACCTGAGGATTCTATTGTTCGTTTTTATTCGGGTTTGAGGCGTGAAATTCAAGACATAGTTGATTATAAGGAATTTAACACTGTCAACCAGTTGTTTCAGTTTGCTATGCTTGCAGAGAAGGAGTTGCAGGGGCGTGACTTGCAGGGCAAGAACAAGGTTGGCACCACATACACACCACGATCTTCGGGGCTTCCCAAGGCATCTTCCTATCGGATGCAACCAACCGCGAGCAAGGATAAGTCTGGAGTCAAATCATCTTCTCCACGACCTTCCGGTTCAGGTAAAAATTCTGTGCAGGAACCTTTAAAGAGTGCATCCTCTGTCGCCTCAACGGGACACACTCCTGGCGTTCAGTGCCACCGCTGCCATGGATTTGGGCATATGCAGCGAGAGTGCCCTAGTCAGCGAGCATACATTGCTACAGACGATGGGTACATCAGTACCTCTGACATTGAAGATGATGAGGATCAAGAACAAGCTGTTCAGGAGGACGGCGAAGTCTTTGGTAGCGATGACACGACCGCTTACATGAACATCATTGTGCAGCGAGTGCTTAGCACACAGATACAACAACCTGAGAAGCTGCAACGCCACAATTTGTTCCAGATTTTCTTCGTAATCAACAATCGACGAGCACGTGTCATCATTGATGGAGGTAGCTGCAATAACTTGGTGAGTACAGATTTGGTCAAGAAGCTTGGCTTGACCACACGACCACACCCCCATCCGTACCATATTCAGTGGTTGAATGATTCAGGTAAAGCTAAGGTAACACAAACTTGCAGAGTCTCTTTTTCCATTGGTACCTATGTTGATTATGTTGATTGTGATGTAGTACCTATGGAAGCTTGTTCACTTTTATTGGGTCGTCCTTGGGAATTTGATAAAGATGCTATACACCATGGTAGAAGTAATACATACACTTTTGTGCATAAAGGAAAGAAAATTACTTTGGTTCCTTTGACCCCAGCTGAAATTGTACAACATGATAGAGCACGAACTGCTAGTTTGCATGAGGTTAAATCTGAAAATCAGCAAGTAGCAAATTCTATTTACCCACCTAAACAGGAGAAGTTAGCACCTAATGTTCAGGCTCAGGGAATTAAATTGAAGGGTGCTGTTATGCTTGCAAGAAAAAGTGACCTTGCTGAAATTTCTGATGACGATGTATGCTATACTTTGGTTTGCAAACGAACCTTGTTTTCTCTTGATGATGATGTTAGCTCGGTACCGCCTGCTGTCACTAACCTTTTGCAGGAGTATGAGGACATTTTTCCAGCTGAGATACCCCCGGGGCTTCCACCTATGAGAGGGATAGAGCATCAAATTGATTTGATTCCGGGAGCATCATTGCCAAACCGCGCTGCTTATCGAACCAACCCCGAGGAGACTAAGGAAATTCAGCGGCAAGTACAAGAGCTTTTGGACCGTGGGTACGTACGTGAAAGCCTTAGCCCTTGCGCTGTTCCTGTAATTTTGGTTCCTAAGAAAGATGGTTCTTGGCGTATGTGTGTTGATTGTAGAGCCATTAATAATATTACCATTCGATATCGTCACCCTATTCCTAGGCTTGATGACATGCTTGATGAATTATGTGGTTCTGTAATTTTCACAAAGATTGATTTGCGTAGTGGCTACCACCAAATTAGAATGAAACTTGGAGATGAATGGAAAACAGCTTTCAAAACTAAATTCGGATTGTATGAATGGTTAGTAATGCCTTTTGGGTTGACTAATGCACCTAGTACATTCATGCGCCTAATGAATGAGGTTTTAAGAGCTTTCATTGGTCGATTTGTGGTAGTTTATTTTGATGATATCTTAATTTATAGCAAGTCTTTGGATGAACATATGGATCACTTACGTGCTGTTTTTAATGCTTTACGCGAGGCACGTTTATTTGGTAACCTTGAGAAGTGCATCTTTTGCACGGATCGAGTCTCTTTTCTTGGCTATGTTGTTACTCCACAGGGAATTGAGGTGGATGAGGCAAAGATTGAAGCCATTAAGAGCTGGCCGGTTCCCCAATCCATCACACAGGTGAGGAGTTTTCTTGGTCTTGCAGGTTTTTACCGCCGCTTCGTCAAGGATTTCAGCACCATTGCTGCCCCTTTACACGAGTTGACAAAGAAGGGTGTGGTGTTTCATTGGGGAAGGGCACAAGAGGCGTCCTTAGACACTTTGAAGGACAAGCTTACACACGCACCATTGCTGCAACTTCCAAATTTTGGTAAGACTTTTGAGCTAGAATGTGATGCTAGTGGAGTTGGCATTGGAGGTGTTTTGATGCAAGATGGTAAGCCCATTGCATACTTTAGCGAAAAATTACATAGCCCTGTTTTGAATTACTCCACGTATGATAAGGAATTGTATGCTCTTGTACGTTCTTTAGAGACGTGGCGTCATTATTTGTGGCCTAAAGAGTTTGTTATTCATTCGGATCATGAATCGCTTAAGTATCTTCGTTCACAACATAATCTGAATCGTAGACATGCTAAGTGGGTTGAATTTATTGAATCTTTTCCTTATGTTTTCAAACACAAGAAAGGGAAGGATAATGTGATTGCAGATGCTTTGTCTAGGCGATACACTTTGCTGTCCCAACTTGAATGTAGAATTTTTGGACTTGAAACAATAAAAGAACAATATGCGCTTGATCCTGATTTTAAAGATGTGTTGCTGAATTGCAAAGGGGGACGTTCATGGAACAAGTTTGTGGTCAATGATGGTTTTGTATTTAGAGCTAACCGTCTATGCATTCCAGTAGGATCCGTTCGTCTTTTGTTGATGCAGGAAGCGCATGGAGGAGGGTTGATGGGACATTTTGGTGCTAAGAAGACGGAGGATGTTTTGGCCACACACTTCTTTTGGCCAAAGATGAAGAGAGATGTTGAGCGATTCGTGGCACGTTGTACCACATGTCAAAAAGCTAAGTCTCGCTTGAATCCACATGGTTTGTATATGCCTCTTCCTGTTCCTTCTATTCCTTGGGCAGATATTTCTATGGACTTTGTTTTGGGATTGCCTAAGACTAAGAGGGGGAGGGATAGCATTTTTGTTGTGGTGGATCGATTTTCTAAGATGGCACATTTTATACCATGTCATAAAAGTGATGATGCTATTCATATTGCTGACCTCTTTTTCAAAGAGATTGTTCGTTTGCATGGTATGCCTTCTACTATTGTTTCAGATCGCGACGCTAAATTTTTGAGTCACTTTTGGCGCACTCTATGGAATAAGTTGGGTACAAAACTGTTGTTTTCTACAACTTGTCACCCACAAACCGATGGGCAAACAGAGGTAGTTAACCGCACTTTGGGAGCCATGTTGAGAGCTATTCTGAAGAAAAATTTGAGGATGTGGGAAGAATGTTTGCCTCATGTGGAGTTTGCTTACAATCGGGCAACACATTCTACCACCAAGGTAAGTCCTTTTCAGGTAGTGTATGGATTCAATCCCCGTGCTCCAATTGATATTTTGCCTCTACCTACTAGTGATAGAATTCATGTTGATGCTAAGGAACGTGCTGATTTTATTTTGCAAATGCATGAAACAACTAAGCACAACATTGAAAAAATGACTGAAAAGTATAGAATTGCTGGTAGTAAAGGTAGACAAGGAGTGAAGCTTGAACCGGGTGATTTGGTTTGGTTGCACTTGAGAAAGGATAGATTTCCAGATTTGAGAAAGTCTAAGTTGATGCCTAGAGCTGATGGTCCATTTAAAATTGTTGAGAAGATTAATGATAATGCATATAAGCTTGAGTTACCCCCCGAATTTGGGGTTAGTCCCACTTTTAACATTTCAGATTTGAAGCCATACTTGGGAGACGAAGATGAGTTGGTGTCGAGGACGACTCCAATTCAAGAGGGGGAGGATGATGAGGACATCACTCCTTCACATACACACAATGATCCACTGCTGGACATTCAAGGTCCAATCACTAGAGCTCGCGCGCGTCAATTAAATTTAGAGGTGAGCTCGTTCCTAAGTAACTCTTTATATGATTCTAAGAATAGATTGCTACCTAATGATTATATTGTGCTTAGGTATGAAGGGGAGGTCCAGGAAACACATGGAGGAGGGCTTGGAGGCGTGGAGGACCAGCGAGGGCGCCCGAATAAAGATGGAGGACCAAACCAAACCAAGTTCGAGTCCACCTCGGAATCCAGGACCAGTCTGCCTTAAACTGGTCACCCAGGACGCATCCGGACTCCGTTTTCGATGATCCATATATGGATGGAAAGCTTATTTGATAAGGAAACCAACCCAAGTGGTCTCACGTCAAAAGCTATTCGGAATCAACGGGAATCGTCGAAACAAGTCACCGTCCAGAATCTGTCAGGGCGCTGTGTCGCCGTCTTTTGGGCCGTTTGGGCCTTGTAACGTGTTGGTACTTCTCAGGGACGTGAATAGGGGTCCTTGGACGTCCCTTAGGCTATATAATAAGTAGTCGCCGCCTACATTAGGGTTGGGTTTTGCTTAGATTATTCTGTTGATAACAGTTTCGCCGCCGTCGTCGGTTTGTGAGACCCCAACTTTGTGAGATTAATCATTCATCTGCAATTTGGTTGCTTTCCTTTGTGTTCTTGCTTGTGTTCTCGATTTGCAGGCAAGGACTTAGCCTTCTTGGCGAGGTCGACCGTGCAACGCCGGTCGATAACCAGAGGAGTCGTGGTGCTGCGATTGCGGGGTTCAGAGCCGAGTTGTTCGGAAGCCGGATCGAATTGTGTCGTGACTCCACCAAATCGAGAGTTATCTGAACCTTTCGGAAGATCGGGAACCCTAGTTCACATCATATACCCGATCATCAATCAACAACATACATGCATCCAATCAAACATACACGAAGCAAACAAATAAATATAATTAGAACAGTACACCAACAGTAACAAAACAGTAATAAAAGTTTATAAAACTCTTCTACACGTTTCTACGATCACACAGACGCAAAGACCACCAAAATCGGAGTTAAAACGTAAAAGTTATGAATTTTCTAAGATTTCCTATAGATCAATAAATACTTAATTATAAACTCGAAAAATAAATTATCAAAACTAACTGTAAAATTATACTAACACGTAGAGTTCGTAATTACGAACCTAACGCAATTTGAACGGATCAAATCAGAGTTAAAACGAAGTTTTTATGGCTAAAACAGTTCTAGTGGCAAAACTGTAAATTGCTGAAAACGTATTTTTGATTTAATCGGATGAAAATACGTTTTCAAAATACAAAAGCGTAATCTCCTGGAATGCGCCAAGGACCGCGGGTTGATTCACTGAAAACTAAGGGTCTCTTTAGAAAGTTTCACAGCGAAGGGGTATCTTCTATTTTCAACCGCAGGTCTCAAGATGAACGGTTCTCATTCGTTCTCCACCGATACCGGCTATGTTGCCGCCGCCCCGCCCCATCTCCACGGCGGCGCCATGGCCGGCGGCTTGCCGGTCATGCAATCTCGCTCAAACCTCACTAAAAAAAACACGAGGGACTCATCAACCGATAGAGAAGCTCGTGGAGATCTCACCTAGGGTTTCAATGAAATCAGAAACGGAAAAAAAAACGACGAGTAGCTCCAGTAGGCGGACAGCAACACCCCTACACACGGTGACAAGACAACCATGCCTCTATTTCAAAATTGGTAGCAAAATTGGATTCGCAACAACAAGCGAAGATCATTTAAGCAACTTACAGCTGCTAGGATTCACGGTAGCCGACGAATTTCCCCCTACGGCGGCTACAAAATATCACGGCGGCGGTTAACCCTCCCACGGTAGAACTAGGGCTGATTTAGATCCGAAAACACCCGGTCTAGGTTCGGTTCTACCTTAAATAAGGGTCGGCTGGATCAATTTGGTAACAACCGCCTTCGGTAGCCGGATTCGACTTCGACTCGAAGATGAAGTCCTACCCGGTTACGAGCAAGACGACAGTACTCCACCGACAAACGGGACCCAGCAACCAGCGTCACAAGAGGAAGGAGGTGCGGCTGCTGGACTTTTGGGCCGACTAGGCCACGCGCGGAGAAGGCCGCTGTGCCGAGCCGGACCAAAACACCAAGATGGGTTGCGGCGCGCTGACCGGCCCACCTACGCAGGCGCGGGGAAGGAAAACAGGCCACACTGTCGGGCTTTCGGGCCGCCAGTGAAGAAGATGATGATCTTCTTCGTTTTTTTTTATTTGTTTTCCAAAACCGATTTCAAATAGAAATTCTCTAAAATAAATTTCACACCACAAAGTAAAATAAATGCAGCAGCATGAATGCAACACCAAAGATAATTTATTACTATTTTAATTTTGGTCATTATTTATTATCTAAATTATTCAAAATTTGTTATCTCTAAAATTTGGGTGTTACAAATTCTACCCCCCTTAAAAGAATCTCGTCCTCGAAATTGAATTGCTTACTCAAACAACTGCGGATGTGATTTCCTCAATTCATCCTCTCTTTCCCAAGTTGCCTCTGCCTCTGAATACCGATTCCACTGTACTTTGCACATCTTAATAATCCGACTTCGAGTAACCCTCTCAGCAGTCTCTAAAATCTTGATCGGAAACTCTTCATATGTAAGATCCTCCTTAACAGTCAATTCTTCCAAAGGTATCTGCTCCTCAGGCACCCTCAAACACTTCTTAAGTTGTGAAACATGAAACACATCATGCACCCCAGATAAATTCTCAGGCAACTCTAATTGGTAAGCAACTTCCCCACGTCTAGCAATAACTTTAAATGGTCCAACATACCTTGGTGCTAGTTTACCTTTCATGTTAAATCTCTTCACACTTCTCATAGGTGACACTTTCAAATAAACATAATCACCTACCTCAAAAACTAGATCTCTTCTTCTATTATCCGCATAACTCTTCTGACGAGACTGTGCCACCCTCAAATTCTCACGAATCACTCGTACTTGCTCCTCTGCGTTTCTAAGAACATCTGTACCAAACACCTGAGATTCACCTGTCTGATCCCAAAACAATGGAGTTCTATACTTACGTCCATACAAAGCTTCAAACGGTGCCATCTTAAGACTCTGTTGATAACTGTTATTGTAAGAAAATTCTGCATAAGGCAAACTCTTATCCCAACTAGTTCCATATTGCAATGCACAGGCTCTCAACATATCCTCTAATACCTGGTTGGTCCTTTCAGTCTGTCCATCTGTCTGTGGATGATATGTTGTACTAAAATTCAGCTTAGTTCCTAAAGATTCATGTACAACCTTCCAAAAATGTGATATAAATTGCGAACCTCGATCAGATACAATCTTCTTCGGAACTCCGTGCAAACACACTATTTTCTCCATATACAATTCTGCCAATTTTGGTCCTTGGTAGGTAGTCCTAACCGGTATAAAATGAGCAACTTTAGTTAACCGATCTACTATCACCCAAATAGAGTCATAACCTTTCTGAGTACGAGGTAACCCCACTATAAAGTCCATACCAACTTCTTCCCACTTCCACTCAGGAATCTTCATTGGTTGCAACAATCCTGCAGGTCTCTGATGCTCAGCTTTTACCCTCTGACACGTGTCACATATTGCTACATACTCAGCCACATCACGCTTTAATCCAACCCACCAATACTTCTGTTTGAGATCCAGATACATCTTAGTACTACCAGGATGAATAGAATAAGCTGATTCATGAGCTTCACGAAGAATTGCCTGTCTAATAGCTTGATCCTCAGGTACACACAGTCTCTTTCCAAACCACAAAATTCCATTATCATCCATTCTAAAGCCTGGTGATTTACCAATCACTATATCCTCCGCTATCTTCTTTAGTTTCTCATCCTTCAATTGATCCTTATAGATCTCTTGCTCTAAAGTAGGCTCTATCACTAATTCCATTGCATTAGTAACAATTCCCAAGTTCAAATATTCAAATTCAGCACATAACTCACTAGTCATAGACAATGTTCTTATCTTATTGGCATAACTCTTCCTACTAAGAGCATCAGCTACTACATTAGCCTTACCAGGATGATAGTGTATCTCAATATCATAATCCTTAATCAACTCTAACCATCTGCGTTGCCTCAAATTCAGATCTGACTGAGTGAAAATATACTTCAAACTCTTATGATCAGTGTATATATCACTCTTATGTCCAATCAAATAATGTCTCCAAATCTTTAATGCATGAACAACAGCTGCTAACTCCAAATCATGTGTAGGATAATTCAACTCATGCTTTCTCAACTGTCTAGATGCATAAGCCACAACTCTGCCTTCTTGCATAAGAACACATCCCAAACCTTGACGGGAAGCATCACAATAAATGGAAAACTTCTTACTCAAATCTGGTAAAACCAAAACAGGCGCTGTAGTCAACCTCTTCTTCAACTCCTCAAAACTAGCTTGACATTTATCAGACCACACAAATTTGGCATTCTTTTCTAACAGAGATGTCATAGGTTTAGCAAGTTTAGAAAACCCTTCAATGAACCGTCTATAATATCCAGCTAAACCCAAGAAACTGCGAATCTCACTAACATCAGTAGGTGGCTTCCAATTCAATACATCCTTCACCTTGCCTGGATCCACCGATATACCTCCATTAGAAACAATATGACCAAGAAAAGAAACTTCCTTCAACCAAAACTCACATTTACTTCGCTTCGCATACAGTTTATGCTCTCTAAGCTTCTGCAATACCAACCTCAAATGTTCAGCATGCTCTACCTCTGTCTTGGAAAATACCAGTATATCATCGATAAATACTACCACAAACTTATCCAAATATTCCATGAACACCTTATTCATCATGTACATAAAGTATGCAGGTGCATTGGTCAATCCAAACGACATAACAGTATACTCATACAATCCATACCTTGTAGTAAAAGCTGTCTTTGGAATATCAGAGGCACGAATCTTCAACTGATGATAACCAGAACGTAAATCAATCTTAGAGAACACACAAGCACCTCTCAACTGATCAAACAAGTCATCAATCCGGGGCAAAGGATACTTATTCTTGATAGTTACTTCATTTAGCGACCGATAATCAACACACATCCTCTGACCACCATCTTTCTTATCAACAAAAATAACTGGTGCTCCCCAAGGTGATGAACTAGGTCGAATAAAACCTTTTTCTTGTAATTCTTTAATTTGTTTCTTAAGTTCTTCTAATTCATCTACTCCCATCCTATATGGTCGTTTGGCTATAGGTGCAGTTCCAGGTAATAATTCAATAAGAAATTCAATGTCTCGGTCAGGTGGCATACCTGGCAATTCATCAGGGAAGACATCCGGAAATTCCTCAATCACTGAATTCTCATTAATAGTATCTTCAATCTGATTCACCACCACGGTTGGTTGCTTCTGCATTGCTACATCCACATTGATTTTATCTCCATTAGGCGCAGTCACAACTACCACTTTCTGCTGACACTGAATCTCTGCCTGATTTTGCTTCATCCAGTTCATACCCAATATCACATCAATCCCAGATGTTCGCAACACTATAGGAGTTATCTTAAACTCTACCCCCCTTAATACCATGCTAATTGGAAGACAACGATTACTGGTTTGCATGGTACCTCCAAGTGAATTTACTAAGAGAGGTTCTTTCATAGCTAGCATGGGTATACTATGCATTTTAACAAAAATATTGGATATGAATGTATGAGATGCTCCAGAGTCAAAAAGAACAGTTGCGGGAGTGGAATGTACATTGAACGTACCAATCATAACTTCTGGTGCACCATGAGCTGTATCAGAAGACACGTGATTCACTCTTCCAGTACCCGATTGCCTCTGGTTGCTCTTCTGGCTCTGAGGAGTCTGTTGGTTCTGCTTCTCAGGACAATTATAAGACAAATGGCCCTCTTTACCACAGACAAAGCATCTAATAGGAGTACTGGAAGAACTATTCTTCATGGGGGTAGCATTGGGATTTCCAGTGCGAGGAGTCTGTTGCCCAGTCTGCTGATATTGTTGACGCTGTGGATATGATGAACGCTGTTGCGACTGATTGTTTTGCCAATTTTGGGACCATCTCTGATTTGAATTGCGATTCCACTGGCTAACCGGTCCCTGAAACTTCTGATGAAAGCCATGCTGAGAATTTGTGCGTTGACGGTTGTTGCTTCCTGAGCCTTGCACCTTCATCTTTCTCTTTCTATCCATCTCCCTACGCTCATTATCCAGCACAATAGCCTTGTTCACCAGCTCTTGAAAGCTAGCATAATTATTCCCCTTCAGTTGCAAGCGAAGGTCATAATAAATTCCCTTCAAGAAAAGACGCTGCCTGTCTGCATCTTCCCTAACTTCATTGGGAGCATAGCGAGCCAACTGGGTAAACTTGTCATGATATTCACTCACACTCATCTGTCCCATCCTTAGGTTTCTGAATTCTTCCTGCTTCAGCTCAATTATACCTTCAGGAATATGGCGAGCTCGAAAATCTCTAACAAACTCATTCCAAGTGATAGGAGGAGCATTGTCAGGACGTGCAGCCTGGTACGACTCCCACCAAGTCTGAGCTGTCCCTTGTAACTGGCCAGATGCATACAACACCTTCTCCATATCATTGCATTGTGCTATATTCAGCTGTTTCTCCACTGCCCTCACCCAATCATCTGCTTCTAAAGGATCAGCAGCATGGGAAAACACTGGAGGGCGTCCCTTCAAAAATTCTCCACGCTTATCCCTTACTTGAACAGGTGGTGGTCCTCCAACAGGGGGATTGTTCTGCATGTGCTGCATAAACATCTGCATCAGCTGATTCTGGGTTTGCATGAGTTCCTCCATAGTAACGGGTGGATTAGCACCCCCACGACCTCTGCCACGACCTCTGCCTGACATCTGTTTCCAAAACACAGAAGATGGAATTCAGTACAATCCGAGATGATGTATACAATAGATAAACAAAATCTGATTTTCTGGGCGAACTCCAATTTCAGCAACTCAGTAAAACTGTCATATCTCGAGCTACAAACGTCCAAATCAGATGATCTTTACATGGTTGGAAAGCTTATAAAATTATCTACAACTCGTATTCACAACACTTTTTCTGATTCTGTCAATAAATTGGTCAAAAACTGAACTTAACAGAAACTGTTCCCGAATTCCAGACTGTGCAGTAACTCCAACTTGAAACAGGTATATCTCTTAACTTATAATAGATATTAAGGTGATTCTTGTGGGATTGGAAAGATATAGAAGTCTAATTATTCCCAGTAAAATTTCTTAAATTTCCCATGAACGGATTTTAAGTTATTTCTAAAACATCCCAGACTGATCCAGAAATCAGCAAAGGACAGAACTAAGTTAACCTCATGTTCACTAATATATCTTGATCAAACTTAATATTCTTAACCATGGAATTTGTAAGCATGTCAACAAAACTCCAGCACACATTACAAAGATCCAAATCACACATTATCATAATAACAATCCAACAATCACACAATTGTTCACTCCACAAACTGACTCTTAAAACAATCCAAACTCGAAATTAACTCGCAACTACTATCGTTCTTATTACATAGGGATTTTCCTATTTCCTAATTAAGCTTCTCATAAATCTTAGGACGACCTAACTCCACCCTTAATTGGTCAATCTCCTTGTAAGCTTGCTCCTTAAGTTCTTTTTCCTTCAGCAACTCATCCTTCAGGTCCGCCTCATGAAGAGCCAATTCACGAGCTAATGCCACCGTAGCTTGTAAAGTCAAGGAGGAATCATCTGCAAGTGGCACGGTCCAAATTCCCTTGTCATGCAAGAAACAAGGAAAGTGCCGAAGTGCACCCTTTAGTGTCTTGTCCGAGCGTAGACCATGGTAGTAAACAAATGCATTGAAAGCGACATCCTCCATGCTTGTCTCCACGGTTGCCCGGCTCACTCGGGTAATAAACTTTGACTCCACCTTAGACTCCTTAGTGGTAGGATCCCTTTTCTTGACCCATAACTCCGTCTTCCAATAGGAATCCATCCATGGATGACTATACTCTGCACTGCGATACTCTAAAGTAGCCTCCCAGTCGTAGTAGTAGTTGTCCAAGGTTCTTGTCAACATATCATGGAAGAAAGCATCAGCCTTAGGAGCCACGATATGAGACTTCGTAGTCCACCCCATAACTACATCCTCCATAGGTGTATCACCAACTCTTGATTCAGCATCAGACAGCTCTTGATCACCCTCTTCCTTTGGCTCCTGGGGTTTGAAACGAGCAACATATTGTGCAGCTGACAGACGGGGATGAGGAGGCATCTACAAGATTTAGACATAGATTAGATAGAATCAATGTATTTTCGCAATAGAATAAAGTAGAGGAAGCACAAAACTTTAGTAATTAACAAGGTGAAAAGAGGAAGCATGAATTAAGTGAAGTATGGGTGCTATCAACGACCATTCTAACTAGGCTTGCGTCATACAGTCAACACGGCTCCGATACCAATCTGTCACACCCATTTTTAAGGACAAAAATAGGATGTATAAAATACTCATGTGCGCCCCAGGTCATGATCGCACACATAAGCAGACAAATTACATAGTATCATCACAGTGCTTATTACATAACGAATATATGTTTAAAACATAGTCTTGAACAATAAATAATATTATCTAGTAATAATCTCCAGCGGAAACTCCACACAGGGACACGGTTGACTGGTTGACACCAAGACTAGTACTCATTACGATAATCCTCATCATAATCTTCATCTGTTATGGTGGAAATAGCAAGAGTGAGTCCATGTCGAACTCAACAAATATAACACAGGGTTCATGAGGCTCAAATGGCTAGACACTGTTTTGTCTGCTTTTAGCTTTTAGTCATCATTAATTTAGCAGTTGAGCAGCATCAAGGTATACCAATTCCCGTTAATGAACATTTGATCCATTGTAATATGAAAAATGGAATAGCATTAACATGAGCATAATAATAACAACAATAATTAACAAGATATAACAATGGTGATCATCTATTCTGTAAGAATACCCAAGGCCGCTCGTATCCGTGAGCACGGCTAGTATACCAGTTTATTAAACTCTGCGCAGAGGTGTACACTTTCACTGTAAGTCATGATTTCCAAATGAGTGGGGAGATCAAGCCCAAACACCCAAAAACCATATAAAGCCACTCAAGAGTTCGTCTAACAAGTTAGGGCCATTAGATTCACTCGGCAGGCAGATGTAGAACCCCCCTTCCCTGTGGCACAACAACCGCAGCCTATACACACTAGGCCAGGGGCTCGCACTACACCCAACGTGGCAAGCCATTCTTACGCCATTTAAGGTAACCTCTAACAAGCTAGAAAAGGTCTCTTGAACAACTAGAGCCAGAGCCATATAGCCCTCACAGTTGTACTGTCAATCCCGGTTAATGCTTACAGATAAGTCCTTATGGAGAGTAACTAGAGCAACAAACAAACAACACAATGCTCTAGTCCCCTTGTAACAGGAATTAAATCATCTTAATGATTGATTGCACCATTCATTAGTCAAATTACAAGATCAATGTTCATAAATCAAGCACTAGCCAAGCTACCCAAATGCATAATCCCATAGGTGACAAGGAATCAAGATATCAATCGCTAAGTTAAAATCTCTACGGTTGTCAAGGAAGACACATGCATATGATATTGATTATAATGAATAGGTAACAAGGATGGTCCTGTGTTATACTTGCCTTGATCAAAGCTCCCCAAATAGTACTGCTGACTTGGCTCAAAGTAATACTCCGAATCGTCCAAGTATTGCTCACCTTCTATACCCGATCATCAATCAACAACATACATGCATCCAATCAAACATACACGAAGCAAACAAATAAATATAATTAGAACAGTACACCAACAGTAACAAAACAGTAATAAAAGTTTATAAAACTCTTCTACACGTTTCTACGATCACACAGACGTAAAGACCACCAAAATCGGAGTTAAAACGTAAAAGTTATGAATTTTCTAAGATTTCCTATAGATCAATAAATACTTAATTATAAACTCGAAAAATAAATTATCAAAACTAACTGTAAAATTATACTAACACGTAGAGTTCGTAATTACGAACCTAACGCAATTTGAACGGATCAAATCGGAGTTAAAACGAAGTTTTTATGGCTAAAACAGTTCTAGTGGCAAAACTGTAAATTGCTGAAAACGTATTTTTGATTTAATCGGATGAAAATACGTTTTCAAAATACAAAAGCGTAATCTCCTGGAATGCGCCAAGGACCGCGGGTTGATTCACTGAAAACTAAGGGTCTCTTTAGAAAGTTTCACAGCGAAGGGGTATCTTCTATTTTCAATCGCAGATCTCAAGATGAACGGTTCTCATTCGTTCTCCACCGATACCGGCTATGTTGCCGCCGCCCCGCCCCATCTCCACGGCGGCGCCATGGCCGGCGGCTTGCCGGTCATGCAATCTCGCTCAAACCTCACTAAAAAAACACGAGGGACTCATCAACCGATAGAGAAGCTCGTGGAGATCTCACCTAGGGTTTCAATGAAATCAGAAACGGAAAAAAAAACGACGAGTAGCTCCAGTAGGCGGACGGCAACACCCCTACACACGGTGACAAGACAACCATGCCTCTATTTCAAAATTGGTAGCAAAATTGGATTCGCAACAACAAGCGAAGATCATTTAAGCAACTTACAGCTGCTAGGATTCACGGTAGCCGACGAATTTCCCCCTACGGCGGCTACAAAATATCACGGCGGCGGTTAACCCTCCCACGGTAGAACTAGGGCTGATTTAGATCCGAAAACACCCGGTCTAGGTTCGGTTCTACCTTAAATAAGGGTCGGCTGGATCAATTTGGTAACAACCGCCTTCGGTAGCCGGATTCGACTTCGACTCGAAGATGAAGTCCTACCCGGTTACGAGCAAGACGACGGTACTCCACCGACAAACGGGACCCAGCAACCAGCGTCACAAGAGGAAGGAGGTGCGGCTGCTGGACTTTTGGGCCGACTAGGCCACGCGCGGAGAAGGCCGCTGTGCCGAGCCGGACCAAAACACCAAGATGGGTTGCGGCGCGCTGACCGGCCCACCTACGCAGGCGCGGGGAAGGAAAACAGGCCACACTGTCGGGCTTTCGGGCCGCCAGTGAAGAAGATGATGATCTTCTTCATTTTTTTTATTTGTTTTCCAAAACCGATTTCAAATAGAAATTCTCTAAACCAAATCAAATGACCACAAAGTAAAATAAATGCAGCAGCATGAATGCAACACCAAAGATAATTTATTACTATTTTAATTTTGGTCATTATTTATTATCTAAATTATTCAAAATTTGTTATCTCTAAAATTTGGGTGTTACACGCTGCCACCGTGAGCAGGAGCTCGGCCGCCCACCCTTTCGAGCCGCATGACCATCACGAGCCGCCTTCACCTCCATCTTCTTGTCAGGTGAGATCGCCTTGAGCTCCGCTGTCGATTGGTACCGGTCTCACGTTGAATACTGGTCTGTGGCGCCCGATTGCCTACTCCGGCGAGCCGTTGGCCATGGCACCACCGTGCGGGTGAGAATTCCGGTGACAGCGCTGCCGGGTCTTCTTTGGGGATGCTCTGGGCCGTCCGTTCTTAGATCAACGGCCTAGAATAGAAGATACCCCTTCGCGGGGTAAATTTCATAAAGAGTCCCTGCGCTTTTCTTTAATAGAACCCACAGTCCTTAGCGTCATTCAATAATTACGTTTGTTCGTTTTGAAAACGTATTTCTTCTCGGTAAATCAAAAATACATTTTCTGATATTTACAGTTTTGCCACTAAACTTGTTTTGGTCATAAAATCTTCATTTTAACTCCGATTTGATCCGTTCAAGTTGCGTTAGGTTTGTATTAGCGTGCTCTACATGTTAGTATAGTTGTACAGTAGGTTTGGAAAGTTTAATTTTCGAGTTTATATTTAAGTAATTATTTATCTATAGGAAATCTTAGAAAATTCATAACTTTTACGTTTTAACTCTGAATTTTGTGATCTTTACGTCTGTGTGATCGTAGGAACATGTAGAAGAGTTTTATAAACTTTTTTATACTGTTTTGATACTGTTGGTGTACTGTTCTAACTATGTTTCTTTATTTGCTTCGTGTACGATTGCTCGGATGATTGTGTGTTGATGCTTGACGATCGAGTATAGACGGTGAGCAGTTTCTGGACGATCAAGAGTATTATTTTAAGCCAAACTAGCAGTATCATCAGGAAAGCTTTGATCAAGGCAAGTATAACATGGGACTATCCTTGTTACCTATTCACTGAAATTATCATATATATGCATGTGTCCTCCTTGATAACCTTAGAGATTATAACTTAGTGATTGTTATCTTGATTCCTTGTCAACCTTGGGAATGCATTTGGGTAGCTGTTGCTAGTGCTTAATTATGAACAATGATCTTGTAATATGATTAATGAATTGAGCAACCAACCATTAAGATGATTTTGTTACTGTTGAAAAAGGGGACTAGAGCGTTGTGTTGTGTTGATTGTTTGTCGCTCTAGTTACTCTCCATAAGGACTTACCTGTAAGTGATAACTGGGATTTACGGTACAGCTGTGAGGGCTATATGGCTCTGGCTCTAGTTGTTTAAAGGATCTTTTCTAGCTTGTTAGTGGTTACCTTAAATGACATAAGAATGGCTTGACACGTTGGGTGTAGGACAGCTTCTAGTCAATGAGTATAGCCGAGAAGGAAGTGTGCCATTTGAAAAGGGGGGTTCCTACATCTGCCTGCCGAGTGAATCTAATGGCCCTAACTTGTTAGACGAACCTTTAAGTGGCTTTATATGATTTCTGGTGTTTTGGGGAGTCGCGAACCCATGCATTTGGAAGTTATGACTCACAGTGAAAGTGTACACCTCTGCGCAGAGTTTAATAAACTGGTATACTAGCCGTGCTCACGGACACGAGCGGCCTTGGGGATTCTTACAGAATAGTTGATCACCATTGTTATATCATGCTTAATTATTGTTGTTACTATTATGCTCATGTTAATGCTATTCATTATCCTTATTACAATTGATCATTGGTTCTTTAATGGGAATTGGAATATCTTAATGCTATTCATTATCCTTATTACAATTGATCATTGGTTCTTTAATGGGAATTGGAATATCTTGATGCTACTCATTTACTAATTATATGATGATTAAAAGCTAAACGCAGTTAAACAGTGTCTAGCCTTTTGTGCCTCATGAACCCTGTGTTATACTTGTTGAGTTCGACATGGACTCACCCTTGCTATTTCCACCATAACAGATGAAGATTATGAGGAAGATTATCGTAATGAGTACTAGTCTTGGTGTCGACCAGTCAAACGTGTCCCAGTGTTTGGAGTTTCCGCTGGAGATCTACTACTAGTTTCTACTATTTATTGTTCAAGATTATGTGTTAAATATTTATTCGCTATGTAATAAGTTCTATGATGATACTATGTAATTTGTCTACTTGTGTGTGCGATTATATCCTGGGGCACACATGAGTCTTTTATGCATCCTATTTTTGTCCTTAAAAATGGGTGTGACATGAAAGCAAGCATATTTGCCATATGACAATTGAGACATGAGTTGATGATTTTGGATTGGTCTCTATAATGGCTTGCTTTGCATGAATAACAAGAGTTGGACAGTGGACTAGCTTTGATCAAGGTTGAAGAATGAATCAAGAGTGCATAAGTGAGAAAATGTCAAGCAAAGGATAAATGACAATGGAGACAATGTATAATGAATATGGGATGTTCTCTACATTGGTTTGCTTGTATGAATAAAGATTTGGGAAATCACCTTGCATTGATTTGATCAAACTAGAAGTATGAAGATAGATATTGAAGTAAGTGTTAGGAGTGTCACGCCAAAATGAAGAGGATATAAGGAATCATGAATCGGCTTGACCATATTGATGTTGATCCATATATGTCTCTATGTGAGTCAAACTAAAGCTTGTTTGATATCAACATCCATATCTAGAAGATATTCAAGCAAGGATCACAATATTGAAGAAATGGTTTCTTTCAATGGATGCTTAATATGATGTGACTTGAGTATGGCTTGATAAAGTGAAGATAGCAAGGAAAGAGCTTCGAGGGACTAAGCGAAGGTGAAGGGCAAGCAACGACTTAAGGTCCGAGGTACCATAGCTAAGGTGAAGAAGAGATTACTTGCATATAGTCGAGGAACTAATCAAGCTATGAGGAGTCATATTGTGTTGAGGATCAAATTATTAGTGAAAGTGACTTGAAGCCATGAAGTGAACTCATATATATGGAAATGGTTCAAGTCACATGGTCAAAGTATGTTTGCTCTAAGAGATGAAACAAAGAAGATTACAAAGCTCTTATGAAGTGACATTGACAATGAGGATAGTCCATTCGATGGTTGACCCGAAGATGAATCAATAGAAATATTTCAAACTTCATGTTCACCTTGATAACTAGTACCTAACCCTTGATAGCTAGCCATTTGACTTGTGTAGTCTCTAGTAGTTCACAAATATGTGTGTGTTTGTGAATTGTTAAGAATGGCTAGAGTACTTCAAGTTTAAATGAATCATTTGTCATATGATGCTTTTAATGGCTCTCTAGTAGAGCAAGATCTTATTTATGTTATAGGAAATGAGGAACCACCTTGTGAGGCAATTAAGCATATGGCTATTGGTGATATTAGGCTAAGAGAAGATGAAGTCACTAATGTTGTGGTTTCTCAAGCTGCTGATGAACAAGCTTTTGCTGATGTACCTAATAGTGAGGGGGAGCAGACTCCTGCTGGAGTCCAGCAGGGTAGCATTGGTGCACCTAGGAGCGGCAATGCTGCACCCTGTCTAGAAGTAACAGCAAGTCCAACTCCGATTCGAGGATGAAACCTACAACTCATATATGAGCAAGATAAAGATGATGAGACCACCTCATCCGCTACAATCAAAAAGGGTGGTAACAACCAAATATCAAGTGCAATTTATTTCAAAACTAAACTCCTTTGTGTCTTGTGTAGCCACTTAGGATAAATGAAGCACTTGGAGATATTATTGGTTGCTGGTCATGAAAGAGAGGTGTGATTGGAATTGGAATTGAATTGATCATCCACACCAAGAAACATAGATGACTTGAGTTTCCTTAGTGGACCTCAAACCAAGAATATCAAGAAAGCTCAAGTAGAGGCACTTATTACTCACATTTCAAGAAGCCTTTACTTGATGGGATCTTGTCATATGGTAGATTGCTAAAATTTTCATTTTTATCTTATGGGCATCTACATGCGGCAATGGTTGTGAGTATCTCTTAGCATAGTTCAATTTGATTACACTATTGTTGCCATGACCTTGACATAGAGTGAAAATCCCAAGTTCTTAAATGAATAAAGTGCTATGTGAGAAATTTCAAATACTTATAGCACTTATAAAAAGGGAATTTACTCTATGACTAGAGTTGTGAGGCTAACCATTTCTCTAAGTGATTTATGTAGTCTCACTTTAATGAGAATATGTTTTTCAAATGAAGTGTGCTATCATATGAAAGTCATCAATCCAAAATTATGTGATGTATTCTCTCTCTAGTTAATTTGGAGTTGATGTGTCTATGTTAGCCACTTACCATAATATGGCTTAAATATACCCTTTGGACTTAATTGACCAACCATGCATATTCACTTTTCCATTCCACTCAAAAGAATGTGCATGAGGCATTAAGGGAAATTTAGTCCATGTTATGAGGTTTCTCTATTTAGTGACCCACTTGTCTTCCACACATATAAAGGGTTACTAAATGAGAAACTAGTGCTTGTGTTACTAATACCCTCTTGTGTTTGAGCTTGCATAGAAAATCAATGAGAAGAGGCTATTCTTGGTTAATTGGATAAATCACAAGCCCATGGTTACTCTTCACCTGAAGAAAGATGAGGTTGCTAGAGGCCTAAGAGATCAAAATATGAGTTTGAATAAAATGAAGTTTGAGGTTGAGATGAATAAGTTATATTGGAATAATTCACAAGATTACAAGCACTGGTAAGAGGACTGAATGGAAATGACATCTTGTGAGTATCCTCAATCCGATTCACCTCAAGATTGGACAAGAAGAGGAGAACAATTGGGAATTATCAAATCTGTCCAGAAATTGATTTTCTGCGTTGACTACCTTCAAGCTTGAGTTTGGAAGTTCAAATACTAATGAATTGACCAAAAACTTTGTGAGAATGCTATACACATCTAGTACTTGTTTCTGTACAGTTGGCATGAAGATTGGTTTATAAGAATATCAGTTTTGAGTTAAATTCTGTTAGCTTTAGCACTGCAGTTTCAGAGCTGAGCAGTTTTGGTAGAAAATTGATTTGGCTGATCAAATGGAGTCCAAATGGTCTGAAATTTTTATAGAAGTTAGAGTACTCATAGATGCAGATCTCCACAAAATTTCATGCATTTTGGGCTAACGAGATGAGAGATATGAATTTTTCTCTAAGGATAACAGAATCTGAAAACTGATTGTATGGAATTGGATTGCATTGTATCAACAAGTTTAAGTTGGCTCTCAAGTTGGTCATGAAGAATTAGTAAAGATGAGAAAGGCAACCTGAAGGAGTGAAACCAGTTAGAATATAGTGCAAACCTCTTCCTTGATCTCATGTTATTGATGTGCATGATTGTGCTTTGTGTACTCTAGTGTGCACAAATTTAGGGGGAGCTTAGCCTATATTTTGTGGGACTATTGGTTTCTCTCAAGTGTATATTGTGCAGTCCCACACTCATGTGAAAAGAAGGATGGATGGCTCCTTGGATTCTTTGGGCACTCCAAAGATTATTCTAGGAGGTCTCGGTCTTTATAAACCAAGTGCTCCTGGTTTAGTGTCGGATGCCCCAATCCTTTAAGTGGAACTGAATCTGAATGAGTTGGAGAAAAGAATTGAAGAGTGGGCTTTCATTACTGTTTCTTCTCTCTAGAGCTCATCAAGTGCATATGATCCATTCCATTGATCACCTAGGATCTTGTCAACAAAGAATGGTAACTCCTAGTTCATAATTTGCAAATTTCATGAATTTTACCTTTTTGCTCTCTGTGTGAGTTGCTTTAGGTAAAGAAAGAACTAGGAACCTAACATGAATCTTAGATGATCATAAGAGCTCTAATACAACGTGAGTCATCAAGTGAAGAACTATGGTCATACAAATCATCAAGTCTCACTTATGATGGCCATATCAATATGGTGATCTATCTACCTTGGTGGTGGTATATTTCCTTGGCATAATTTCAATTGTTGCAAACTTATCATGCCTTGACCAAGATATAGGATGAACTCATCCTGACTCTTAAACTGATTCAAGTGCATTTCACAAGTAATTCGAATACTTGATGCACATATTAGCCTGTTCTATGTCTTGTGTCTTTTGAGACTAACATTTTCTTCTAGTGAATTTGTGTAGTCTCTTGGTGAGAATGAGTTTCTCATGGGTATGCTACATTAACTCAATCCAAAATGATAAAGTTATCTCACATATTCATTTGGATTGTAAGTAGCTACTCTCCATAATATAGCTTAAATTCCCTTGTTTGGGCTTAACTGACTAATAGTGTATATGTTCTTGCCTTCCACATAAATATGTATGCACTATCAAAAAGGGAAATTTAGTCTATGTTATGAGGTTTTGCAATTAGTGATCTACATGCCTTCCACATCCAAAAGGTCACTAATTGTGAAACTCTAGCTTGTGCAATTTAATGCTATTTGTTGTCTTTGTGAGCATTTCCTAGGAGACATTATGAGATACGGGTATTCATTCAAATTGGCATCAACTTGTGAAGATTCCTTCATCTGGTGTCAAAATTTTGAAGATAATATTTCAATTGTTATTGGTGGACAATCTTTCAATTTGGTATATCAAGAAATACGTCTTCAATTGATATCTCAAAATGACAACAGGAGCCCATCAAAGCGCTAAATTCAAAATTTCATGATCACAATGGAGATTATGAGGCTTAGAACAAAGGTATATCGCTCCATAAACTCTTGTATTACCTTTGTGCATCTAGGCCTTTACATGCTAGTTTGTGCATGTGTATGCAATATTGTGAGTCACACCATGAGTTTGTCCTTGTGGGGACGATTAGAGAATTCTTTAGATATTTGGTTGATATCTCTTGTGGTGATGAGTGAGTTTGTCTCATGTTAAAATTGTCATCTAAGTGAGGTATGAGCTAAATATGCTAACTTCTCAAGAATCTTGACTTAAAATGTTGCATACTTTGTTTGGTAGAAAACCTAAGAGAGAAATCCTATATGCTAAACTTTTACCTACCTCTTGCCTTTACTTTTCTACCATTATTTCTTCCGTTCGGTGGAGAGATCCTTTTTGGAGATTAATGCCAAAGGGGGAGAAATTTTGGGGGAGAGAGTAAGGGAGGAGGGGAGATTGATATGGGGATTTAGGGGGGTAGAAGAAAGGCATATAAGATTTTTTTAAAAAAATTTTATTGTGTGGAGTGTGCAAGGATAGTTTAAATTGATGCTCTTGATAAGGATCTTTTATGCTAGATGTTCATTTATAATCATATCATCTGCTGTGCAAACCTGATTGTGAACTGACTGTTGTGGTGAGTACGGCAGTGCCGCCCTCTACTCCAGTAGCCAGGGCTTGTTGTGCATGAACTGTCATGAGCATCACGTTTATCATGATGACACCTTGCATCCCATGGATGCTAAGATATAGGAGAGTTCCCACACTTTCTCTTAAATATGTGAATGTGGCATTTGAGGCCAAAACTTGAAATTCCATTCTATGCACACATTTAGGGGGAGCTCACTATATCGTAGGATTCAAAATCTTATTATTTATCAATCTCTTGTAAGCTTTAATTGTGTTGTCATCAATCACCAAAAAGGGGGAGATTAAAAGTGCATCTAGCCCTTTAGTGGGTTTTGGTGAATTGAATGACAAAATAATTAAAGGTCTAACAAGTTTGCTAAGTGTTGAACAGGAAGATTAAGTCTATTGCATATACTCGTGGATTGTGTCTTAACAAGTACATCCAAGGTTCAGCAAGTAGGCAAACTTGATGGTATTCCACATAGTGTTCAAATGAAAGGCCGAATTATGTATTGTTGTATTGGAAGATTATGGAAACAATCTAGTTCAAGCAAAAGACAACAATGTAAATGAAATTAATGAAATGGCTCCTATGTTATGGGAAATCATAGCATCATGTGAAAGCAAGCATATTTGGCATATGATAAATGAGACATTAGTTGATGGTTTTGGATTGGTCTCTATAATGGCTTGCTTTGCATGAACAAGAAGAGTTGGACAGTGGACTAGCTTTGATCAAGGTTGAAGAATGAATCAAGAGTGCATAAGTGAGGAACTGTCAAGCAAAGGAGAAATGACAATGGAGACAATGTATAATGAATATGGGATGTTCTCTACATTGGTTTGCTTGTATGAATAAAGATTTGGGAAATCACCTTGCATTGATTTGATCAAGCTAGAAGTATGAAGATAGATATTGAAGTAAGTGTTAGGAGTGTCACGCCAAAATGAAGAGGATATAAGGAATCGTGAATCGGCTTGACCATATTGATGTTGATCCATATATGTCTCTATGTGAGTCAAACTAAAGCTTGTTTGATATCAACATCCATATCTAGAAAGACATTCAAGCAAGGATCATAATATTGAAGAAATGGTTTCTTTCAATGGATGCTTAATATGATGTGACTTGATTATGGCTTGATAAAGTGAAGATAGCAAGGAAAGAGCTTCGAGGGACTAAGCGAAGGTGAAGGGCAAGCAACGGCTTAAGGTCGAGGTACCATAGCTAAGGTGAAGAAGAGATTACTTGCATATAGTCGAGGAACTAATCAAGCTATGAGGAGTGATATTGTGTTGAGGATCAAATTATTAGTGAAAGTGACTTGAAGCCATGAAGTGAACTCATATATATGGAAATGGTTCAAGTCACATGGTCAAAGTATGTTTGCTCTAAGAGATGAAACAAAGAAGATAACAAAGCTCTTATGAAGTGACATTGAGAATGAGGACAGTCCATTCGATGGTAGAAACCCCAACTACAAAAGAAAGCGGCAACCAACTCAAAGGAGGTTATATTCTTTTATGTTTTGTTTTTGAGTTTAGGAAATACCGTACTATAAAGGGAGATACAATGCACAAGCTTAAATGTGTGACCAAGTGCTCATATCTTGTCTAGGACTTCCTTATCCATCCACCAAATAGCCAGCAAAACAATTTTTTCATTCTTTGCTATTTGGTGAGGGCGGTAGTGCCACACTTAAAGTGACCGTTGGGCTGAGGAGGTATTTAATCTCTTCCTTATCCCTTCCAATGGTCATATCTCGACCATTCCCTTCTAGGTGTGACCAGAGCAGCTCTCTCACTCCCTTACTCACCATTGGAGCCCCTCAAGCTTCTCCCTTTGATTCCTCTCCGATTCTTTGAGAGATTGAGCCTCCAAACTGTGCTAGAGAGCTCTCCAAGCTGTTCTTCATCTCCTAGAGCACTTGGTTCGTGTTCAAGATAGTGAATTGTGTTTGTTACTCTTGGAGCTTGCTCCTAGCCGGTAAGAGCGTCGCCCGTGAGCTTGCCAACTTGTGTGGCAGCCTCGGGAGGTTTGTAATCACCCCAATCATTTAGTGAAGTCACCCCTCACTTTAAGAGTTCACTCTCTTGATTTGAGAATGAGGGAAAGGCAAGCCTTGGGGAAAGCCCTAGCCATTTGTGGCAAACCTCAATAACGTGGACGTAGGCAAGCCTTAGTGGCGAGCTGAACCACGGGATAAATCGGTGTCTCACTTGTGTTCTTGTGATTTGCCTTGTATTTGTGGTGATTCTAGGATTTGGTCCTGATCTACTTGGTGGTGCTCGATCTACAACTTCTAGTTGATATTCTATGACTAATACATCTGCAGGAATCTTGGAAATTTACCTAATCTAAATTTTGTTGGTTATATTTTGAATTGTGTTGAGTTCCTTCTGCACAAGGGTGGTAGTGCCGCCTTCATAGGCTAGCAGTGCCGCCCTCTATTCTGATAGTGCTTCAAGCCAAAATTTTGTAGGATCGTCACTGGATATCCCTAGTACATCTCCACCAAGTTTGGGGCTGTGTTGGACTCACGGTCACAAGAAGGCAATGTCACCCTCAAAGGGAGGCAGTGCTACCCTTAGTTCTAAATTTTGTTTGAGCTAAAATTTTTGTAGGCCTATTCACCCCCCTTTAGGCGACATCAAGGTCCTTTCAATGCTACAACGGTATATCCATGCGCTTGCGGATTATTTCTGTATGTGTTATGAAATACTAAAAGAGCTCTCAGTACTTCTCTCGGGGTGGCTCTAATCTCTATGCAGAGCTCTGAGTTGTAGTGAGGAATCTGTTTGATTGGATTGTTCTATTTTCGTCCTTCCCCCTCTGTAGTATTTGACCTCCCCTTATATACTGAGGTAGGTCGGGTACATGGCGGTTTGGAGGATTTAGTTTTAGTCTACATGTGCCGCAGTCTAGGAGGATGCTGCTGCAGTGTGAATGGACCTCGGTGTTGTCAGAGCTGGAGAAGCCCTGGGCATTGTTCGGCTGCTCTGCTCTGATGCTCTAACCGTCAGGTCTTGTCGGCTTGGATCGGCCTCCACTAGGTGCACCTTCTAGAGGCTTCCTTGGTGGCAAAGGTAAAGAGAACCTTAACTAGTAGGCCAAATGCTTTATGAACCCGTGCACAAAGGTAAAGAGAACTTTAACTAAGCAAGATCAAAGTAAATATAACAATGTAGATAAGAATATGACATGATAATAATGGAGTCTCATAAGATATATGAATGTGAAGATACAATGACTTCACCGAGTCTCCGAGACTAGATCTGGAACCTGGGCACAAATCCAACTCGTCCCTAACTCCCAATCTACTAATCTACTACATTTGTGAGCTCTAGATTTATTCCTCCTGGTGTTTGTTGATCCTCAATGGATCGAATTGATCCTGAATGGATGCCTTTCTAGAGGGGGTCTGGGGGTTCTTTTATAGGGGGCACCTAGCATCCTATGGGCCCATGAATCCATGGCACACGGTTCCATCTCGACCCTCCATTATGAACGTACTTTGAAGCATGGTGGAGATTGAAGCTTAAGGTCAGTGGAGGATCCCTGTCAGACGGGAGACTGAAAGGTGGGGACAGGGGGTCGGCTGTGCCTACAGGTGGTTTTCCATTGATTTTCGTCGGTAAGTCTTGAACGGTGGATTGGACCCTAGTGGAGTCGATTTCATTGTGGATAATCATGATTTGCTGACGTAGTCTGGCCCACTTGGTCTGCTTTCTAGATAAATCAGCCTGCATAAAAATATTCACCCAGATGGAATTTGTTAGTTTCAATCCTCTATACCCATGTTGGTGATTGATTTTAATTTTTTTTGAGGAAATGGTGATTGATTTTAATGATAAATGTAGGTTAAATTGACGGTTTATATTTGTTGTAGCGACCGTCAACAGCAGACGGCCTTTTTGTGGCCTTTATTTGCGAGGGGAGGGGGTGCTTCTGGAGCCCCTATGAGGTCAGTGACTCCGGATCATCGATCTCATCGTCGATGGTCGCGGACAGGATTTCAAGGTATCGAGGTGATTAATCTGCATCTTATGTCGTATCGATGATGCAACTACCAATATTCTTTCAGCGATTTAGATGTGTTTTGGACTGGTTCTGAAGCATTAGATCTTGCAGCATGTCTAATGTTTTGGGGTTGGTCGTTGGATGTCACACCCCAAAATTTTTGATTTTGGGTTGTGCATAGAAAACACTAATTAAAATAAATGTTTTAATATTCAGATAAAATTTCCTAAGTTTAGTTTATGATAGCATCAATTAGTTATAAAAAAATAATATCTTTCTTCTCCAGCACGTCTTTATCTTTTTTCGCAATCAATATTCCTTGTTTCTCATCTTAAGTTCTCGTTGGAAGTTTTCTAAAATCTTTTCTTTATAACGTAAATTATTCCTTTCAGTTTCTCGTCCATCAATCAATCTCTACAAACTTCTCGAGAATTTTTCCGACTTTTTCTGTAGCTTGTTTCCACTTATCTGTGAGCATAATCTAATTTTTAGATGCTCCAAAATATCTTTTCATGAGCTCCAAATACTTTATTTGGGTTCCTCATATTCCATAATGTCTCTGGAAAATTTCCCTGAATTTTCGGAGCTTTCGGAGTATTTTTCACGGCTTAAATAATAATTCTGGACTTTTCTAGAATTATTTTATCCATGAAATTAATTAATTCCGAAAATAATAAATATCTCATTTTCCACCAAAGCCTGTGTGCAATAATCCTAAATGCCTATTCATTTATTTACTAATGGGCTTTAATAATTAATTAGGCCTATTAGTAAAGATGGAGGGTGCAACGTCAATTAGCACCATATCGCTAGTTGACATGGAGGTGGAGAGTTTTTCTCCCAATATATACGCACCTACCCCATGGGCAAAGCACACCAAAAACTACCGTGGAGGAGCCCCTAGTTTGGGAAATCTCTCGTGTAGTAAATCATATTTTTCTCATCCTTCTCTCGCCGTCGCTGTCGCCGTCGCTGTTGCCGTCGCTGTCGCCGCCGCTGTTTCCGCCGCCGCCGCTGTCGCCGCCGCTGTTGCCGCCGCCGCCGCTATTGCCGCCGCCGCCGCTGTTGCCGTTCGCCGCCGCTGTTGTTGTCCGCCGCCGCTAAGCTCGTATCGCGAGCCGCCGCTCGTAGCTCCGTCCACCCCTCGCCGAAGTTCTGCATCTACAGCTTGCGTTCCGGCGAACTTCCGACGAAGGTTCGGCGAGCTTTTCCGACCACCTCGGACATCTCCGGCGAATTCCGTTTCCACTCCGAGGTTTGTCTCGTCGTCCTCTTCACCGGCACATCTTTATTTTCGCGAATCCATCGTCCGTTCGTCGTTTCCCTAATACATTTTTTTTCCGGCGAGGAGCTTCCATGGCCGGTCTAACCTTCATCTTCTTGGCCACCAGCGCTTGAGCAACGAGTTTCCCCACTCATGGTGTCTCCCAATCCACTTGTCAGTCGTGTTTTCCGACTTCCTTGTGGACCTCGGAACATGGCCACCATCAGTCGAGTAAAAGATGATGAGTCTGGTAAACTAAACAGGCTGCTGCCCATCTCTTCTGCCAACGTTATTAATCTTCCCTTGGACAACATTGAGAAAAGGGGTGCAACCTTGGGGGTTATAGCTGGAGATGACACAAGTGATAAAGATGCTTGTTGGGAAACCTCGGGGGTTATATATGTCAAACATGAGACATGTGGGGAAATTGTGAAGCACACTGTCACTGAGGAAGATGGAAGGAGCACAACTGAGGATCATAAGGGCATCGTTGTCAGTGATGATGAAGGATATACTGTGAATAATGTACTTGCAAGAAGTAGACATCGTGACGGTTCTATATACAGGAGCATGGGCGATACATGGTGGAAAAAAACAGTATTGTACTGCAGACCGTAATGAGACCGTCCTTGGCCCGGCCGAGCGCTGCTCTTCTTTCCCTACGCAAGTACAGCAGCAGCACCTCCCTTGGCCACCAGAGCCACGTTCACGTTCGTGAAGATGACCAAGGTACAAGACGAGTCAATTATGAATTTGCCATCTACTGTATTATTTTCACCGTTTAGTCGTTTTAGCTCCGATTAGTTCATCCAAGTTGCATTAGTTTTGTATTGTTGCCCTCTACACAGTAGTATCAATGCTTTTCGTGTCACATGTTTTGGAATATATAGTTGAATAATTAATTAATTAATATATGCACATAATTTTATTGTTAAAAACAACATAGAGTTATAATTTTGTTATCGAGCGATGCGACCGTGTCGATGTAACCTACATGCTAGCGGCAATATTTACCATGTCACTTGTTAATTAAATTAATTCTATGAATTCGGTTAATGATTATACAAATTTGTTTCTAAATAAAAGCAACACGGGTTTATACTTCAGTCTGTCTAAATTAATGTTAATCTAATTAATATTAAACTAAATGTCTTTTGAATTAGAAGATGCTTAGTTCAACTTTGAAACATAAGTGATTTCGTTGAGTTGGCACATGTTTTTCTATATACCGTTAAATATTAAATTGATTAACGTACTTGTATCTATCTTATAATTAAAATTTGCTTAGTCTAAGTACGTTGCATATATGATAAACTTGTGTATAGATAATTTCACATGCACTTTTCTTTTACAAAGTTTGATTAAATGATACATGCACGTATACAAATTACAGCTAGTTTAACTTGGCTTTTGAATTAAAATATTATTTAACTAATTTGAGCTACTATTTCACATGGTCTTGTTTAATTAAAATGAATTAAGCATGTAGCCTTTTCTTTTCTATTGTAATACATAAAACTTCCGATAGCCGCTACATCACTTGTTGTGTTCATTGTAAAATATTAATTTGATTAATGATTAGGCAAACTTGTTTCTAATCTTTTTATAAATATTAGTCAACTTAAATATGTATTTATTGGTTATAATTTGCCTAGTTTAAATATGATCATATAAAGTCGGTTTAGATGCAATTTGGTTAGTATTTATTTAATGCATTTCTAATTAAAGCCAACCTAACATAGTAACTTGTTCTTGTTACTTTGCGGTTGCGCTGA
Source organism: Saccharum spontaneum (assembly GCA_022457205.1). NCBI lineage: Eukaryota > Viridiplantae > Streptophyta > Magnoliopsida > Poales > Poaceae > Saccharum > Saccharum spontaneum. Next base: position 16,541,043 of record CM039617.1, on the reverse strand, counting down.
TTAAGATTACGTGTTGCAGTGATGTTTAGCATGTCTCGCAACTGTGAAAATCATAAGTTTAAGTATTAAATTGATTAATGTTTATGCAACTGAGCATCTAGTTAAAAGTGATTCGTGGTTTTATCTCCGGTATTTTATGAATAAATAAGTATTAACTTTAATATGTGTTTATCAATTGTAACTTAGTTAAATAGAAAACATATAGTTAATTATATGAATGCTATTTAATGTCTTTTAGACTTAAAAGTAATTTAGGTTTAAACATTAGGCATCTCATAACTCAATGTTAATGTGATTAATATCGACATGAATGCCTTTTCGTTTAGGACTTGCTTAGTTCACCATAAATCATAAATGCTTACATTTAGTCTTTGTCACATGTTCTACCTTTCTAAAGTATAAATGTTTAAATGACTTAAATACTATGATATATTTATAAATAGAATATGGCTAAGGTATAACGTTAGCTTTTATAATTCAACATAATTTGGTTAGTTCCACTTTAGTGTATTTCCCTAAAATATATAACGCTTTATTTTGATAACTAAAATGAATCAAGTTTATATTCGGTCTTCACAGTTATGTTGCAATCGTCTCGATAGTCGCGTGTCCTCTTTAATGGTAGCTCCGTTATCCGTCGTTCTTGCGTTTTCGTGACTGTAGCAACGTACCGTGTCCTTTAGTGCGCTCTCTTTTAAAGCATTTCTTTTGTTTGATGCATGTTCTTAGATGTGTGTATTGTTTGTCTGTTTGTGTTGCCTGGTTGCTACGAGTAGAATGAAAACCCTCTGTGAGTGTTGAAGATCAAGAGGGGATGGCCAGAAGACAACTGAAGGTTCTCGGAGCAAGTTGCTTTAGGTGTAAAGCAAGTTCAAGGCAAGTATAACATGGGATTTCCTTGTTGTCCTATTCACAATATGCAAATAATATCATTATGCATCTATTCCCTTGTTAAGGATGACTTAGTGTTGATCTTATACCTTGATACCTATTATATTGCATTGGGTAGTATGGCTAGTGCTTAAACATGGACTATGATCATGTAAATTGATTAATGGAATATGCAACAAACATTAAAAGATGACTTTTTGATTACTGTTTAAAGAGGGCTAGAGCATGGGGTTATTTTTTGTGCTCTAGTTTCTCTCCATAAGGACTCATCTGTAAGCGAACATCCGGGACTTACAGTACAACTGTGAGGGCTATATGGCTCTGGCTTTAGTCAAGTATGAGGACCTTTTCTAGCTTGTTAGTGGTAACCTTTATGGCGTAAGAATGGCTTGACGAATCGGGTATAGTGCGGCCTCTGTCCTCATGTGTATAGGCTGCGTGTCATTGTGCCATTTGGAAGGGGGGCTCTACATCTGTTTGCCGAGTGAATCTAATGGCCCTAACTTGTTAGACGAACCTTTGAAAGACTTCATAGTGAACCCTGCCGACCTTCCTTGGAAGTGGGTCAAGAGGCTGATCACCTCGGGCGAAAGGGTAAATCACGACTCACAGTGAAAGTGTACAACCTCTGCAGAGTGTAAAACTGTTATAACAGCCGTGCTCACGGTCACGAGTGGCCTTGGACCCTTACGGAATAGATGATCACTAATGACTATAAATGTGTTTTTGCTGTTCATTATTCATATTTACATTGATCATATGTTTATTGTGGGATTAATGCAAACTTGATGCTACTTATGTAATAAAATCTTGACAATTAAAAGCTAAGTGCAGTCAAACCAGTGTCTAGCCTTTTGAGCCTCATGAACCCTGTGTTATATTTGTTGAGTTCGACATGGACTCACTCTTGCTATTTCCACCACACTCCAGTGTGTAGTAAGGTGCTACTTAGAAGAAGGATGAAAGTGTAGTAGAGTTTCCAGAAGTCTTTTCAGAAGTGCCTGGCATACGGAGCCCCCAGTCAGCCGTCCCTGAGAAGAATGGAGCCCGAGCAGAAGTTTAGCTACCGTTCTGCGATACTCTGATAGTTGTAAGTGTTAATATATTATGTTTCCCGCTTTATATAAACATTGTTTTGATATCTCTATTCTGTTGTTGTATGTGTGGACTTCCTGGGCACACATATGACGAGCCTAGTTTTGTTCTTTGCAAAACCGGGTGTGACATTGGATTCGGCATAAGGATTGCACATGCACTTTGGCTCCGGTGTTCGTGGGAAGCCATTGGGGAAGAAGACAATGGAAAAATCTGGTTAGAATATTATGTATTTTTATTTCAGATTTTTTTCAAGTGTAATTTGGAGATGTATTGTGCCAAGATTTAATATAAGTCTTCCTTCCCTTCGCATAAAAAAACTAACAAAAACACACACACCTATGACGAGGACGCAGAGAGCTGGCATCGGTCTAGTGGGGCGGTGGAGGCAGTCGGTGGCCGAGGGGCGGGGCGGCGTCGGTTGCACCGTAGCCTGAAGGCCCGCTGCCCTGTTGGGGACCAGTGGGTGGCTGCCCTCTCCACCGCTCCTCGTAGGGGAGGTGAGCAACAATGGTGTACGCAGCAAGGGCGGCGGACGACAGTGGTTTTTGGAGCAGGGGAAGGGGGTCGGGCAGCGCCAGCGGCTACCGCCTCTGGGGAAGAGAGGGGAGGACGGCAAGAGAGGCTGCGGGAGTGGGCAGCGCGGTGGACTGCGGCGAGGAGAGAGGGTAAGAAATGATGCGCATGGGGAAGAAGAAAGGAAGAAGAAGAATGTGCGCGGGTATTATGTCACAAGCTCGGTGCCACAGATCTCGGCGCCAAGCTTAGTGCCACGGGGCCGTGGCGCTGACCACCTGCCACATCAGTGCCACTTCATCAGCCATGCAACATCTTGCCAAGGGGCTCAGCGCCATGCCCTATGGCTCCGAGCCGTGTTACCTCGGCGCCATGATCATGGCGCCGACCCCTGGGTCCAAAGATAAGAATTTGACAACCAGGGGTGTAAACGTGAATTTTTGACAAAAAAGAGCTAAATTAGAAAAAAAATCAGGCTTAAGAGACCACCTCTAGAAATTATTTTCAAAGGTGGATCCTTAAGACCCTATGTCAGATTATTTTTGGAGTTGATCATCTTATAGAGATTGCTTAAACAAACCGATTGTGGTGATTTGATCTGATAATTAAGCTAACCATATCTTTGACCATATCTTTGAAAATAGATTTCTCACATGAGATTCTTGGCCATGGCCTGACTAACTTACAACATGGGCACATCATATTGCCGATCGCCAACGGAGAAAATGAGGGGCATCTGTAAAAAAAGATTTTGCAGTAGCGCAACAATGATGTGCGTAGTTTTCTTTACATGAAAACAGAGCATGACTTTCACGTGGCCGACAGGGGAGAATAATCCATGAAAACGAAGCATGACTTTCATGTGGCTGACAGGGAAGGATAATCTATTCAGAGCAATTGCAGGAGAATTGCAAGTACCAGTCTTCTAGATTTTCCACCTATTATTCGTTTGGGGGCAAATTGTGAGCTTTTCTTTAATAAACATAAGATCTTTATGCAATAGAGCACCACTCAAGAGAAACCAAGCATAGAGCTAGCTGCATCTATTCCCTCCATCCAAAAATATAAGGCATATTTGTTTTGTGAAACTCATACTTTATATATTTTGACCAACACTATATACTAATATATTTATATGTATGCAAATTATAAAACTATATCATATATTTTAAAACAAGAAAACTATATCATATGCCTACATGTTTTTACATTTTGCTGATTTTGTAATTATAAATGATATACTTTGCGAGGAAAGAATGGTCAGTGTATAAAAGTGAATATTCCGCCAAAATAAAAGGGGTTTTGTATTTTTGAACGTGGAGAGAAAATACATAGCTTAGGTGGCATATTTCTTTTACACATACACAAATGGAAGGAGATTTGTTACATAATTACTAGAAGATACTCCATGCATTGCCGCGATGATAGTGAAAAATTAAAAATGAAATTAAGTACAGACGACATATATAGCTTGCATTAAGAGTTTGAAAGTTAGTGGCATGGCGTCTCTACTTAATGCCACTAACTTAATTTCAACCTTTTAAGAGCATCTCCAAGAGTTTGCCAAAATTTACTTGGCAAATATCGTGATTTGGCAACTTGCTAAAATATATGACAAGTGAAAAAATAGACTCTCTCCAAGAGTTTGCCATTTGGACTTGGTAAAATATGAAGAGGCCCGCTAAGCGAACGAAGAGCCCCGCTAAGAAACGAAAAGCCCCGCTAAGAAACGAAGAGCCCCGCACGGGAAGCCGGATGTGCGCTCACGCTCAGCGCGCAAATATGCGCGTGGAGGGGGGAGATTTGCCAAGTTTCTAAAATTTGCCAAGTTGGATGCCAAACTGTTGGAGCACAATTTTTCCTATTTTGCCAAAAATAGATAGATGCCAAGTTGATTTGGCAAACTCTTGGAGATGCTCAATACAAGCTCTTAATGCCACTAACTTTCAACCTCTAAGAGCCATGTCATGCCATGGCTATTAGTGGAAATTAGTGGTATGACACTAATAGCCATGTCATGCCACTAATGCTGGAAGATGATGTGAATGTCTTGCATGGTGTGATAAGAACTTGAGATGATGTGGATAGCTTGCATTAAGAGGTTAGAAGTTAGTGGCATGACATGGCTATTAGTGGAAGATAATGTGAATATCTTGCTTGTTAAGATAGAACATGTAGTGGGGATTAGTTTTATAAGAGGTATAAACGTGATTTTTTGACAAAAAATGGCTACATTGGAAAAAACAATCAGGCTTAAGAGACCACCTCTAGAAATTATTTTCAAAGGTGGATCCTTAAGACCCTATGTCAGATTATTTTCGGAGTTGATCATCTTAAGCGACTATATTTCAAAATGATTATTTGTAATAGAGATTTCTTAGACAAACCGATTGTGATGATTTGATCTGATAATTAAGCTAACCATATCTTTGAAAACAGATTTCTCACATGAGATTCTTGGCCATGGCCTGACTAACTTACAACATGGGCACAAAATTGCCGACCGCCAATGGAGAAAATGAGGGGCATCTATAAAAAAAGATTTTGCAGTAGCAAGGCTAGACAACACTCCAATCTCGACGAATAAACAACAACCAAACAAGACATAGCCTATTACTCCCAAGCAGGAGGATCTAAACCTGTACAAAATTTCGTGTGCTCTTGTACATCGCTCTTGTGCATGTTAGTGGCGGCAGAGCATAATGACCCCAAGTAACGAATCTTCGACACATTATTCCCATCACTACTACACACAAGATTTGTAGGGGCGGCTCACAAGGGTTTTTAGGGGCGGTTTGCCCAACCTCCCCTACGCAGGCGTCTATACAAATCAATGATTTGTAGAGGCGGTTGATGATTTGTAGGGACGACTCCGCTTTCCAGAAATCACAAATTTGGGCTAAAAAATAGCAAAAAAATTTTAATCCCAAGAGGCCCCACCAGCCAGCCACACACCCGCGCCGTGGTAATTTATGTGTGTGATAATTATAAAACTGGATATGAATCATGTTTTTACATTTCATCAATTTTGTAACTATAAAAGGTATATTTTGTGAGGAAAATGATCAGAGTATACTTGTGAAGATTGCGCCAAAATAAAAATTTGAATGTAGGGAACTTATACATAGTTTAGGTGGTGTTCGTAGTCAAATTTGATAGCACTATGCAAAATGCACGTGCCGGATGGCCCGGTGCGTTATGCCAGAATGTCTAGTGTATGCATTATAGCTAGGTAGATTCTAAGATAGATTCAATTTCTATGTTTGATTTGGTTATGTTTTGAGATTGTTTCATGATGTATTTGGACTATACATCGAGATATATATTCCTCCCATCCTATAAAAATAAAGGGCCACGACCGATTGAGGATCCAATCGCACCAAATCAATCTATCTTTTATCTTTTTGTCTATTATGTCTTCTATTTTTTTTCTCTTTGCACTGTCTCTTCCAACCCCAATATATATATATGATGTCCTTCCTTGGTCTCTATGATGTTTGAATGTGTCCTAGCTAGCCCTGCTAACACCGGGGCAATATGAAGTGTGCTTGCTCTGATAGGGTCTCTCTCGAGCGACCATTCGTCAGTCTTCTAGGCGAAATCAAAGCATTGGACAATCACCAGACGGTCCGGCATGCATGTACAATCTCACCGATACAGGATGGTCGAGTGCTTGTGCTCTATGCTCTACATAAGTTCCAGCGGGGAGGTGGATTGTCCGGTGTTTGATATTCTTCTAGCATCAGATTGTCCAATGTGTATTCACTATCTGTGATCTACGCATTCCAACGTTGCTGTGGAGATTTTCCGGTGTGTGCAATTCTGCTACCACTGGACTATTCGCTGCTCGCAATCTTGCCAAGGGTTTGTACATTTGTGATCCCCGTATTCTATAGCATTGTGGTGTGTGGCTGCCTTTTACGCCACAAGTGGCATAGTTTTGTATATAGACACAAATGGAATGGGATTTCTTACGTAATTATTGTGTACTCCGTCCCATAAAAAATGTCATTCACTTTGACCGAATATATATAAAAATAATAATATCTATAGTGAATAATTAGTATCATTAGATGAATCGCTAAATATATTTTCGTAATAAACTCATTTGGAGATACGTACAAATGTTACTAATATATTCTACAGACCTAGTCAAACCTAAAGAATGTTTAACCTAGCGATACTGTTTTTGCGAAGGAGGGAGCATAGGTATGTCTACTGCTATTTGTCAGTAGTCGTGTGGGCGTGACGCTCTCCCTCCACCCCTGATACGAACGCACTTGAAGCAACCCATCTCTATTTAAACTGACTCGTCACATTGGGGTCAGTAGATATACCACGTAGCTTCATTCCCACTGAACATCTCAAAGTAACCGCTTATAAAAATCAATTAAAAAAGAAACAAAAAAAGAACTTTAATTTTTCTTGGCTAGGCCAAGCAATCCCACAATGCACTTTCACAAGTCACAAGTTATATAGGTGGCTTAAGAGCCTTTTTTTTCAATTCAGCCCTTCTTTGCTAAAAATTCACGTTTACACCCCTGAGTGTCAAAATCCCGTCTTTAGACCCTTGGGCGCCGTGACCTACGGCGCCAAGCTAACATAGCTCGGCGCCATAGTGTATGGCACCGAGGTCTTTGGCCCTGCTTGTCGTGGTAGGTGAAGTGGCGCTGATGTGGCAGGTACCTCGGCACCACAGATATTGACGCCAAGCTCGGTGCTGTAGCCTATGCCGTTGAGCTCTGTTTCAAATGGTCGCGACCAGTTTCCTGGCCAAGGCTCAGGTCATTTGCTTCTCCTCTTTCTCTCTCTTTGTTTCCCTCTTCCCCAATCATTCGACCCTCTCCAATCCACACATTTGATCATGAAAACTTGGATTTGATCCATAGATCTTGGAGTGCAAGGTATTCTTCCTCCCCTCGTCTATTTTACGCATTGATTTTCTCGATGTCATAATCATCAAAGGAAACATTTCAATTCCAACAAAGGAAACATTTCCATAATCATCTCTCTCAATACTGCCTCCATGGTGTAAGGTTACTAGTTATCCATCTAATTCATACAGAAAACCAAGGTCAGTAAGGGCTTATACCGAGTTAGGGTACGTTGAATCGAAATTGTATGCTAACCAACATAACTACTATAACAACTAATGACTAATTACTAACTAAACAGTAACTAATAACGAACTACTAAAGTAGCTAACTAGCTACTCAATTAACTAACTACCCAACTATCTAACTAAATTACATAACCAACTAACAAAATTATGTAACAACCTAACTCGCAATGTAACTAACTAAATTAGCTAACTAAAACACTAATTAATCAATTAACTAACTAATAAATTTGCTAACTAATCAATTAACTAACTCCATTTGGTTGCTAACTACTTTAACTAACAAAAGAACCAATTTTCCAGGACCTATCGAAGGATTACGCACCGCCGCCACAAAGAGGGTTACGCTCCGCCGCCACCGCCGCCCTAGGGCCCATCTCCTTCTTCCTCTCTGGTGCATCTGCTGGGGACAACAAGGGGAGGGGACCCATCCTTTTCTCGCAGTTTCTTCATATCTAATTGTTTAGGGTTTAGTTCAAATAATTTTTTCGGGGAAATCAGATGATTTCTGGTTGGAATAGTGTTTCCTGCGATGACTTCGGTGATTGCCAAGACAAGATCATCGTTGCAGGCATCGATTTCATTGGTAGACAACCTTTTGTGGCCTTTATCTGCAAGGGGAGGGTGCTTTTGGTAGCCCCCTACGAGGACAGCGACTCCGGGCCATCGATCTCATAGTCGATGGTCGTGGAGAGGATTTCAAGGTATCGAGGTAATGAATTTGCATCCTATGTCATCCTCGATGATGCAATTGCCGATATTCTTTCAGCGATTTAGATGTGATTTGGACTGGTTTCGAAGTGTTGGATCTTGCGACATGTCCAATATTTTAGGGTTGGTCATTGGTTTCGGCATAAAGACTGCACTTGCACTTTGGCTCCGACGTTCAAGGGGGAAGAAGACGATGGAAGAATCTAGATAGAATATTATGTATTTTTTATTTCATATTTTTTCATGTGTAATTTGAGGATGTATTGTGCCAAGATCTAATATAAGTCCCCCTTCCCCTCGTGAAAATACTAACAAAAAAAACACACATCTATGACGAGGGGGCAGTGAGCCGGCATCGATGTAGTGGGGGCGGTGGAGGCAGTCAGGCGGCCGAGGGGCGGAGTGGCATCGGCTGCACCGCAGCCCGAAGGCCCGGCGGCCCACCGGGGACCAGTGGGTGGCTGCCCTCTCCACCGCTCCTTGTAGGGGAGGTGAGCAACAATGGTGTACGCAGCGAGGGCGGCGGACGACAGTGGTTTTTGGAGCAGGGGAAGGGGGTCGGGCAGCGCCAGCGGCTACCGCCTCTGGGGAAGAGAGGGGAGGACGGCAGGAGAGGCTATTGGAGCGGGCAGCGCGGTGGACTACGGCGAGGAGAGAGGGTAAGAAATGATGCGCATGGGGAAGAAGAAAGGAAGAAGAAGAATGCGCGCGGGTATTATGTCACAAGCTCGGTGCCACAGATCTCAGCGCCAAGCTTAGTGCCACGGGGCCGTGGCGCTGACCACCTGCCACATCAGTGCCACTTCATCAGCCATGCAACATCTTGCCAAGGGGCTCAGCGCCATGCCCTATGGCTCCGAGCCGTGTTACCTCGGCGCCATGATCATGGCGCCGACCCCTGGGTCCAAAGATAAGAATTTGACAACCAGGGGTGTAAACGTGAATTTTTGACAAAAAAGAGCTAAATTAGAAAAAAAAATCGGGCTTAAGAGACCACCTCTAGAAATTATTTTCAAAGGTGGATCCTTAAGTCCCTATGTCAGATTATTTTTGGAGTTGATCATCTTAAGCGACTGTCTTTCAAAATGATTATTTGTAATAGAGATTGCTTAAACAAACCGATTGTGGTGATTTGATCTGATAATTAAGCTAACCATATCTTTGACCATATCTTTGAAAATAGATTCCTCACATGAGATTCTTGGCCATGGCCTGACTAACTTACAACATGGGCACATCATATTGCCGATCGCCAATGGAGAAAATGAGGGGCACCTGTAAAAAAAGATTTTGCAGTAGCGCAACAATGATGTGCGTAGTTTTCTTTACATGAAAAACAGAGCATGACTTTCACGTGGCCGACAGGGGAGAATAATCCATGAAAACGAAGCATGACTTTCATGTGGCTGACAGGGAAGGATAATCTATTCAGAGCAATTGCAGGAGAATTGCAAGTAGCAGTCTTCTAGATTTCTTTAATAAACATAAGATCTTTATGCAATAGAGCACCACTCAAGAGAAACCAAGCATAGAGCTAGCTGCATCTATTCCCTCCATCCAAAAATATAAGGCATATTTGTTTTGTGAAACTCATACTTTATATATTTTGACCAACACTATATACTAATATATTTATATGTATGCAAATTATAAAACTCTATCATATTTTTTTAAACAAGAAAACTACATCATATGCCTACATGATTTTTACATTTCACTGATTTTGTAATTATAAATGATATACTTTGTGAGGAAAGAATGGTCAGTGTATAAATGTGAATATTCCGCCAAAATAAAAGGGGTTTTGTATTTTTGAACGTGGAGAGAAAATACATAGCTTAGGTGGCATATTTCTTTTACACATACACAAATGGAAGGAGATTTGTTACATAATTACTAGAAGATACTCCACGCATTGCTGCGATGATTGTGAAAAATTAAAAATGAAATTAAGTACAGATGACATAGATAGCTTGCATTAAGAGGTTGAAAGTTAGTGGCATGGCATCTCTACTTAATGCCATTAACTTAATTTCAACCTCTTAATTCAAGCTCTTAATGCCACTAACTTTCAACCTCTAAGAGCCATGTCATGCCATGGCTATTAGTGGAAATTAGTGGTATGGCACTAATAGCCATGTCATGCCACTAATGGTGGAAGATGATGTGGATGTCTTGCATGGTGTGAGAAGAACTTGAGATGATATGGATAGCTTGCGTTAAAAGGTTAGAAGTTAGTGGCATGACATGGCTATTAGTGAAAGATAATGTGAATATCTTGCATGTTAAGATAGAACACGTAGTGGGGATTTGTTTTATAAGAGGTATAGATTACATAGGCATGCCTACTGCTATTTGTCAGTAGTCGCGTGGGCATGATGCCTGCCCGGCCTCCACCCTTATTATAAGGACGCACTTGAAGCAATCCATCTCTATTTAAACTGACTCGTCACATTGGGGTCACTATATCTTGTAGCTTCATTCCCACACTGAACATCTCAAAGTAACCAAAGCCACATCCCATCGTAATCCATGGTGGAGGTGGAGCGTAACCTACGCATGGTTGCAGGTGACGGAGAAACCAGCTACGCCAAGAATTCTAGACTTCAGGTGTGTAGTACTGTTTTCCCAGTGTAGTCCTTTGAAGTTAATTAATTACTACCCTGTGACAAATCTTTGGGGTTCCTAGGAGAATATATACTGCATGCACTCGCTCCCTTATTAGTAATCTTCAGATTACGTGGAAGATAAAAAATAATACAGCTGTGTGTATCCTAGGAGAAAGCAATGCTCGAGGTTAAACCAATGCTTGCGAAGGCTATTACAGAAGTCTGCATGGCTCTTAGCGGCACGAGCACGATGGTCATCGCCGACCTAGGCTGCTCTTCAGGGCCAAATGCAGTCCTTTTCGTGGCCAGCGTGGTCCGTGTGGTTGAAGAACACTGCAAGAGCTTACTAGGATGCCATGAGCCACTGGAACTCCTTTTCTTCCTTAACGACCTGCCAAAGAATGATTTCAACAATCTCTTCCGATCTCTGGAACAAATCAAGAATATGGTGGATGTCCACCCTTGCAATTATGGGGGAGAGACGACGACTGTGACACCTCCATGCTATGTCGTTGGGTTGCCAGGTTCTTTCTACACAAGGCTTTTCCCTTGTCATAGCGTCCACTTCTTCCATTCCTCCTACTGCCTCATGTGGCTGTCCCAGGTACCATTTTAATATGTTTATTCCTCTTCTTTTTAACATTATTATATATGTTTTTAGCTTATTTTTGCAATAACATTCATATATACTCTCTCTATTCCGAATTATAAGACATTTTGGCTTTTGTAGATACATTGTTTTTATTATATATTTAGACATAGTGTATATCTAATAAGTGCATAGCAAAAGGTATATGTTCTAGAAAAGTCAAAACGTTTTATAGTTTGAAACAGAGTGAGTATGGTTCAGGGTGTTTATGTGTATACGCTCAAACCACCCGAGTCTGAATCCTATCATGGAAGCGAATTAAATTGCCTATATTTTCTTCTTATGACATGGAAGCTGTTTAGTTCCTCCAAAAGCTGTTCATGTTTTCTTAAAAACTTCTGTAACACAAAATCATTACTTTTAAGCCTTGATTGTATCCCTCCATTCCAAATTATCAGTCGCTTTGATTTTTTTGGTACATCGAATTTGTTATGTATCTAGATAAATAAGAACGAGTTGGACCTTTCTACATGAGCATATGCTTGAGCTCGGTGCAGTCCTGAGCATATGCTATAGCCTAAGTTGAGTTATCTCGGAGACGGATTGAACTGATCGAATTCAACACTCGATCAGAGATCATCTAGGTCCAACTTGGTTTAAGGAAGTAAAACCTATGTAAACCTTTCTATAAGCTACACTAAAAAATTTGGCAACTTTTTTTTCGAAAAGGGAAGCTTTATTAATTTCAAGAATGTTACATCAAGGTGATACAACATCTTGAAATCCTCCCGGCCTCTGCCTAAAAGGCAAACAGCCCAAAGCAAGAAATGAAAAGAAAAAACAAAACCGGAGCACCCTAATGACTTACAATCCATAGACTAGACCACCACCATGTGCCCGGGTAAAAAACTCCTTGGCTACCTGCGCCAAGAATTGAGAGGCCGCTAATATAGAATGACAACAGTGTGGTTCATGGCGCTGGAAGAACTGAAAAACTCTACATTCGTAGTTGTAGGAGATATATAGTGGTAGTTAGGAGGCACAAACCATTGAGATTGAAATCTTGATACCTCCAAGGAACGCAAATAGCTTTTTTTTTAAACGAATCATGCAGAAGAGCTGTCGATTATATTAAAAAGAAGAAGTGCAAACGGCTTATTATGTATTAACTCGGCCGAAACTCAAGTACATTCGAGCTTATTGGCTTCAAATTTCAAAATAAAAACATTTGGGTCCAGAGAAATAATGTGCAAGGAAAGCTTTAAATACTACGCTAATCGAGCTTTTTGGACTTGTTAAAGTATAAGTGAATTGCTCATATTTTTCCAACTTAAACTTTTTAGTTGAACTGGTAGCTTAGTTGAGACAAAACCGGGCCCTGCCCCCTCTCCTGCTCAAACATAATTTGCACTGAGTAAACATTAAATATGGTATTGTTGATTTTTGTTCACAATATAATTACACAGATTGCCCCTCCTAATTTCTTAGTCAAAGTCCGCCTCTGCTGATCAGTACATAAAGTCATCAAGCCACAAATCAAGAATCCATGTTGTTGGTGCTTTTGTGAACCGTCACTAAATGTAGTTTTTGTGTTGTGATTTACTGATTTGTGAACGTTTTTTGTGCTAGTGTTGAGCCATTGAAAATACAACTACCGAGATCGAGCATCTCAAATCTCATGAGCCTCAAACTATATTTTACCAAGATGCCAGGGCTCCTCGCAGAACTAAAAAAAATGCCAGGGCATGACATTCCATGCTAGCCCCACGTGCTATGCCAGCCCATCAGACATGGCACGGTTCAGAGTCAATCGTTCAATGCCGCCCAGACGAAAACCCAGCCAGCCCCACACGTGCTATGCCAGCCCATCAGCCTGTGACACAAAAGCCTTTAATCAATTCACATTAAGATCCAATCAATCTCAAATTCATCTCATATATATACATATGCATGTTCACAGGCACAAGTTCATCTGATCATCTCATGTAGACAAGTTTCATCTGATCATCTCATGTAGACAAGTTCACGTGCTCCACATATCCACATATACATAGTTCACTAGTATAAGCCGCGCGCCCCTGCGCGCGAGCGCAGGTGACCATTTAATCTTATGATTGGTATACCTTATTCACATAAGCATGGCAAACCTGTAGATGTTAATCGATCCTGGCAACAGGAATGGATACTATTTTCTTTCCAAGTGCAAGCCTTGATTTTCACTGATCTTCACTATCAAGTGTAGGTACTGCAGCCATTGCAGCATTGGTGGCACAAGGGGACCAATGGTCAGCACCTACATTAACGATGCCTTGAAAACAAGTCATCAACCCATCTTCATTTCGAAGGGGATGCTTCCTAAACTTCCCACAGCCTGGAATGTCCTGAAAATCTGCAAGATAGCAACACATATTAGTACAAATAATAACAGCAACTAATTAATAAATAAGGTAACATTCGTACATATAACACTTACAGCTCTAGCTTTCTTCCACCATTCATCGTGCATATCAATAGTGCCGTTATTATAGTTCCAACTGGTTCCTGTTTGCCTCATCTTAAGCTTTTTCCATGCCTTGAAATCTTCCTTCAATTTATCCCACTTGTTCTTGATTTGCCCCTTGGTTAATTCAATACCCGTCCTATCTCTGAATCCTTTTTCAATAGCAGCATAACCAACAGAATTCAAGAATGTATTTGGCCGATTTCCTTTCTCAACTTGTTCGGCCATCAAACCACATAGGATGCGAGTGTTCTCTACGTTCCAATCAATTTCCGGCATCTATACCAACTCAACATAACTATTCAGAACATGCACAGTTCACTAACATGAACTACAAAGCAACTATTTCACTACCAGTTTTAGTACTATAGAGCAATCACAGAGCAACTATTTCACCACCAATTTCAGTAGTACACAGAGCAACTACAGAACCTAGAATGGGGATGGAATACCTTGCACTACGAAAAGATCTGGTCGGGTCGTCAGAGCAGGTCGTCGAGCGGCGGCCATCGATGCGGAGGAAGTCAGCCATATCGATGAGGAGGACGCCCTTCTTCTCGTAGAGGGTTAGGGTTGGGGGAGTGGAGGTACAAGGAAGTGCCTAGGGAGTGGACGCCCGGGGAAGGAGGCGCTGGGGAAGGAGGCAAGGGCGGTGGTGGAAGGAGGCACGGTGGCGGCTCTAACCCGCGGGGTGCATGAATCGGGGTTGGGGGCGATTGCATGGATGAAGAACGGGGTGGCGGTGTCGTGTGGGGAAGCCGCAAGGGCGTCAGTCCGACTCGGAAGGGGATAGGGCTGGGGGTGGTAGAAACATAAGAGAAATAACGGTTGGATGGTTGGAGTGTGTAATCGATGGCAAAGGTGGATAATTTCATTGGAACTCCATGTCTAGGTCTATTTCAGAGGGTTCTGGAGTTGGAAAAGAGGTGCTCCAAGAGAATGAACTAGAGCTCCAATAACTCCATGGAGTTTGGCTGCTCCATCTTTTCTTGGAGTTGGGGTGTTTGGCTAGCTAATCCCAGCTCTAACCTGGAGTTTGGCTCTGGAGCCATGCCAAATAGGCCCTTGGTTTGTGCACCTACCACCAGATAAGTATGTTGAAGTTGTCATCATAATCTGTGATGGCGTCGCTATCAAGATAGGATGACAGTTCAAAAATAGTTGCATCTTCTGCAAAGGCTGAAGCATATGCTACTTTCCTTATTAGCAATGTAGAGGAAAAAGAGGAACCTACAACACACCCAATATAGAACTAGAATTAGGAGCACAAAATATTTTTGCCCCATGTAGTTTTCATATTAGTAGAAGGAGCTATTTGGCTAGGAAAGCATCTATAGTCTCATTGAACAAAATTGGTTTTCATAGTTAGAAAATGTGTTAATTAATTTAGTTCTGACCTCATTTAGGTCCTCAAAGTAATATGCTCCAAGGAGATTAGATAGAAGCTAAAGAACATTGTTAAAACCTCTCATCTTAGCTCTAGGATACAAAATAAATGCAAATGGATGTAGCATAAGTATCTCAGTGTTGAAGAAATTTAAACTCCATGGGAACATCTTTAAGCAATTGTCATTCTCATAGTTGTTCAAATGTGTAGCTATCTCAATAATATGATGTAAGATCAATGGATATGTGGGATAATAAAACTCCAGATAGAGCAACAATAGAGTCACATAATAGCCCTAGTAATTTTGAAACTTTTTATTAGCATGTATACCATTGTGCTTTAGCAAGTAGGGTCTAGGTGTCTATCCCACATGCTAGTGATAGTAAGTATGGATAAAGACTTGACATGCTACATCCAAGTGCAAACCAAACTTACAAGGGAGTAACCAATACCAATACAATAGCTTTCTTATGCAGCAATACGTTTGTTTGAAGAGTTTAACAAAGAAATTACAGTCTAGATTTCAAGCATTTCAAACCAAAATTATCAGTAGATGAATTAGATGGCACACACAACACTAATGCAGAAAATGAGAGCCAACATAACCACAAAATATAGGTGTGAGAATGTCCATGGTAGTAGAATTAGCATGAGCATTGTCCAATGTAATAGAAAAATTTATCAATTCAACCAAACTCATTTAACACAAAGGCAACACACTTTGTTATGTTGGCACCTGAATATGACACATCAATAAGCCAAAGCCCTATAACCCTTTTTAATTTCCAATACTCATTCATCATTAAGAAAAATGAGTAGACACACTAAGGTGATCCTTCTTAGCATTAGTGGATCCAATATTAGAAGCAAGCACAATAGAAAAAATAGAAAATTGTAATGTTTTCAAAAGCTTACAAGGTGCTTAGTGAAATATTTCAACAAATCTCTAGTAGTGTTTGGTAAAGAACAAACATAAAATCTAGTACTATGAGCACACATAATGTACTCCTTGAAGGCATTAGACTGACCAAAGTGAAGTGATAAATCTTCTCTAGAAATGAAGCGACAAAGTTTGGTACCTCAAGGTTGTAATCCCATTGATGGATAGAGCAAATAGGATTGACCTAAAGTAGGCATTAAACCCTTGGAAAACTATTGGCCTTCAATTTTTTGGCGTTGCTGTTGCCGAATCAAATGGCTAGTACCACCAAGAAAATGAGCAGTAGATTGGCATATGTTGCCCTTAGAATCACCTAACCTTCTAGCCATCCTCCATTTTGAAAAACTTCACGAAGTCATTTAGACATCAGACGTGGCGGATTTGGTGCTCTTCTAGCCATTGGTTCTTACACCTATTCCCGTACTCATGCAACCATTTTCAACCGAGAGATTGCTATGAGCACTAGTCAAGTCGATTAGTTTGGGTGCGTTGCTTCCCAACAAGGCATCATGTCCAAGTCATCTTCTTTGGTGTCCCCTTGGAGCCTATAGCCATGGTCGGTTGAGGTTGAATTGAGCTCCTCCATTGTCCAATAGCTACAATACCTCAGTAGTGCATGCCACACTAGCACGATGCAAGCACTGGCCAATGATCTATGAAACACCACAAACAAATAAGAAACATAAAAAATATGGAAACAAACCCTAAACTGAATATCTAGTCAACTATATAGGAACCTTCAAAGGGGAAAACAAATCTAGGGTTTGCGAAAAAACATGAACCTACACAGCTGAAGCCCTGAACTACCAAAGGCCAAATATAAAAGGCTATAGGAGGGGAAACCATATATGGGGTTTAGAGAAGTAGGCTAGAACTGGAGAGGCAAAGAAGTAGAGAGGTTAGAGGCAAGAGAGGAAGATAGGAGATGATAAGGACAAGATGGAGTCATGCTGGCTCCATGGTGGCAAGATGGTAAGAGGTAGATAAAGTGAGAATGGCAAAGTGGTGCAAGATGTGAGAGACTGAGGGGTGGGGCAAGAAATGGAATATAAGGATACATGGTTGAGAGGCATTTGGATGAAGGGTATATATGTGTGGGAGGGTTATGGATCAGGCCCATACCGCTAAATGGGGTGAGACACTAGACCTAGCACAAAACATGGCACAATGGGTCGGACCAAAATTATGGGTCACAATGTCGGCCCATCTAGCCATTTATAATTATTGCCTATAGCCTTAGTTGTACTAGGAATGTATCTTTTGTGTCACTCCCATCACCGTCTGCTCTATCGTCTTGAGATACCCAGTGAAGTGAAATAAGAAAGGTTGGAAACTAACTATTTTCTATCATATACACTATCCTCATTCAGATTTGAAATTTTTGTTCATGTAAACTTAGCATGTATGTGCTTTTAAAGACTCATCATACTTTCTTGTACTAATATGTTCTTCCAAAAATACATATACCTAGATATTTTTTCATGCCTAAAACTAACTTGAACTCAAAAAAAATTATGCTGCACTTGGGCCAAAGCTCACAAGGCCGGGATACACATGAACAGGTCCATGCACCTAGCACAATAATCTGCATACACATAGATTTCCTTCCAATTTGGCATCAACAAAAATTCCATAGGTTCTAAAATGGAACTAAAAGGTCCAAACCTTCAAATCCATGGACCAAATTATATCAATGATAGGACAATAAGTGTGCATAAGCTTAGGATTGAAAATCCATGCCACTATATATGTATCATGTTCCACAAAATAATGTACCATTATTATCCAATCGAAGTTGAGTGTGCAGTATAACTTCTTCCCATGTAGTTGATTGATCCATATCCTCTTACTCCCTCAGTTCCAAAATGTAAGTCATTTTTTTTGTCCTCAATCAAACTACTATAACTTTCACCAAGTTTATAAAAATAATGCATGAACTTCTATATAACATTGAATTAGTTTTGTTCAGTCCACCTTGAAATATTCCTGATATTGTGTTTATTTTGGTATTGTAGATGGTAATATTTTACTATAAAAACTTTCTCAAAGTTGGAGAAGTTAGAATTAGAGCAAAAACTGAAAATGACTTATGAATGGAGGGAGTATCTATGTTGAGTTTCATTTGGTTGCTTCACAACCCAGTTCTTACATTATGTTGTTGCATATACAGTTACCGGAAGAATTGGATATCAAAAGCACAACACACCTAAACGGAGGAAACATTTACATAACGAGTACTACACCACCTTCAGTGGTGAAAATGTACCAGCAACAGTTCCAGAAAGACTTGTCACTGTTTCTTAAGCTGCGCTTCGAAGAACTTTCACCTGGTGGGCAAATGCTGTTGACTTTACTAGGAAGGAAGAACAAAGATGCATTCCATGGAAATCTCAATCATGTTTATGGATTACTTGGGCAAGCTATGCAGTCTCTTGTAGCAGAGGTACATGAACATATATATTATGTATGATATATGGAATGTCTAATTTTTGTGTGTCTAATAGTTACTATTTTATAGACGTTTCAACAATTAGATAAACATCATACAATTAGATAAACATCATGCAACACATGCTTTGATCTTATGTGCATTATCAAATTGTGGTGAATATTTACTGAAGTTGTATGCATGTCATGTGTAGCAAAGTAGGTGTCATTTTAACTTTAAAGTGGCTATGAGATTAAATACAACTAGCAAGCTTTATTATATTTCGGCCACTTCTTTCATCCATTAGATCACCTACATATATCAAACAATTCACATGTCTTGTTTACATATGAGGTGTCAAATGGTAGTGAACCTTACTAAAGCTGCATATGTGCAGTACTACCATTTTTTAGCATAGTAGTGGGAAATTTTAAGTGACCGAGAAATAAAAATATTTGTTAGAGAACAAGAGAAAGTGATTATTATATATAAACACATACGTCCAGTTGGTGGCATCTGATAACAATTTTCAAAATTAAAAGTTGTATCTGCAGGTTCTTTTAACGAACAAAATGTAAGTGAAAGAGTCACCCTACCTAGTAGTCTTGTGCCCGTGACTAATTTTGGAATCAATGTATGCCACCAACATTTTTGAGTTTGTTGGGAATTTTTTTAAGTTCGAGAAGCAAAAGGGTGTGACTAAATGTTTTGCACCTGAGCAGACAAAATATCATACATACCTTTTTAAGTAAAATAACATTATCTCTTTTTTGTAAATCTTGGAAGACAGACTAACGAAGTTCTTGTTGGGGGTCTGCGATACATAAACTGATTGAACAAAATGTTCTTGTAACCATTCGCTGCAGGGTATAGTGGGCAAGGAAAAACTGAACTCCTTCAATCTGCCCATTTATGGGCCATCAATTGATGAGGTAAAAGAAGTTGTTAGGCAGAGTGGGCTGTTCAAGATTGACCACATCCAATTGTTTGAGTCAAATTGGGACCCGTACGATGATAGTGAAGGTGATCTTGTACCGGATAGTATTCAAAGTGGAGTGAACGTTGCTAGGAGCCTTAGAGCAGTGATGGAGCCTTTGTTTGCAAGCCACTTTGGTGAACAAATACTTGATGAACTCTTCAAGAGGTATGCATGTAATGTGGCCAAACATCTCGAGAAGGAGAAGACCAAGTACTCGGTAATTGTCATGTTGCTGAATAGTAATTAAAGGATAGGTTGTATTCATGTGGCCCATAAGTCCTATCTACAAGGCATTTGTCTATTGCTGAGTATAGTAGTCCAGAATAATGTTCTTATGTTGTTGTTGGAATAATGTGGAAGTTAATATTGTGTCAGTTGGTCAAGTGAGGGCTAAAGATTAGATAATTTTGGAGTTCAAATGGAATTCAATTTATTTAGTTGTTTATTTATACAACCTCTATTGCAAGAAATTTATTTTAAATCCTACTCCCTTCTCCCTCCCTGAACAAACCAAAATCCAACTTCTATACTTAAACATGTGAAATTGTCTTCATATCCAAGGTATCAAAGCCCGGTGTGCAGACATACTTTTATACTCCCGGGAGTAGTTACTCCCACCGAGAGTATACACACCATTCAGGCTCTGGCAAGTTAGACGGTGGCTAACGGGCTGAGAAACGTGACCCGTTTAGACTTTAGATACTTTTCTGGACATATATACGTGAAAAAAATTTGAAAACTAAATAATTACCGTGAAAACTGGATCGGATCAGATTTGACGCTGGGCTTGTTATATATAGACACGTTTTTTTCTGAAAATTTATGAGGCACGTTTGCACATTAGTAGTACGTATTCGTACTTGCGGCTCCAGGTCTGTTTAGATCGAAAGATCATACTTGCGTTCATAATTTTTTTTTATTAGAAGAGTATGTCCATATAACCTAAGACAAGTATAGTATGTGTTGATACATGCTAGGGAGTGTATGTCCATGTATATGCTGTACGGTAGTATGCATTCATACTTTTTTATTATAAAGTATGTCCATATACCTTTTTTTTATTAGAGTATGTCCATATACCAATGGAAGGAGTTTATACTTGTGTACTTTAATACAAAATTAGTATGCTCTGAGTATGTACGTATACTATAGCTATACATACTCTAGAAAATTAATATATTTCATACTCTATAGGTTCCGTTTTTGGATGGAAGTACGTACACATACTTTTGAATGGAAGTGTATATATCTATATCTATACCTAATAATAAAGAGGCAAAATTTCCGCTAAGAATTTTTTTCCACCTTTTTTTCTTCCACTCCGGGTTCTATTCCAGCCTGGATTGTCCTCCAGTCTAAATCTAAAAGCGTGATATGGAGTTCGATTCCAAAACGTATTCTTAAAGTAACCTAGATACCTACGAATCCTAATAATCCAAATATATCTTAATCTCAATAAGAATTTTAGTCCAACTAAAAAATAAAAAGAGTAGGAATATATTCTAATATTAAACCTCAACAAGTATTTTTTTTTTCTGTTTTTCTAGTAACCTTGAGACGTGTGCGTTAGGAAGAAGGGTGAGTTCTGGTCAGTCACAATTTTTTTCGATTTCCGAGCCAAATCCTTGTCAGACGGAATATTTCCTATTTCCTTTTCCTATTCAGATTTGTTTTGATTTCTTTCTCTCTTTTTCTCTGGCTCCAGTTATGTTTAGTCATGCTTTCTTTTTTCCATTTTGTTTTTATTATTTTTCACATCACATTCAACTAAGCGTCACGTGTTTCCATTATATTATTTTTACTTTTCATGGTCAACTAGATGTTAGTGTGAAAATAAAAACAAGTATATAAATAATGACAATAAAAATAAAGAATAAAAACAACACAATATATAGGTTTCGAACTCCTAACTTTTCACTAACAAATAAATATTTCTACAACCAAATTACTAATATATTTTTTATTAAACACAAACTCATATTATTATATCCCGATCCAATCGTTAGTCCAACTAAATAAATGTGCATCTTGTATTTATGCACCAGTGTAATCCTCGACAATGGAACGATGTGAAAAATCAAAAGAGGCATTCTGTTATAATCATCAGACATACTAACATAATTTTTTTGTCATATCAAAACACGGATGAATGCATCAGACACGAATAAAACATACACACACATGGGATGATGTGATATTAAGTGGGGGAAAGAATCAAGAATGATACCCTTCAAGTAAAAGAAGCTAAGAACCCGGGAAAGTCCTCCTACACTAATCAACAATGGTATCACCATCAAAGCGCCACCGCCTGCTGCGGCGCGATGTCCATCGCCACGGTTCTCTTTGAATGAGAACATGAATGACGCCTCGCCTATACTACCATGCGAGAGCCGCCGATCCAGCGTCACGGTGTCCAAACTCTACACTAGGTGACTGCCACGAGCTCCGGGATGATGAGCTTCATAGCTGCCGCTGCACCGAGCTAGACCGAGAGGAGCGATGGCGGCCACACGCAACGGGCTCACCAGGGCCCGTAGCATGTAGCACGCCAACGAGTGGCATGACGGTTTGGCGCTCAGGCATGTCTTAGCGATGATGGTCACTACCCACACCTCCTTTAGGTGGTTCTCATCCAGCAGGAGCGGTGGGTCCATGATGTCAGCTAGGCTCGTTCGGTCGTCACCATTGATGTGGTTCAGCATGTTTTTTTATGAAACAGGAGGGGTTGGCACCCCTACTGAGCTTTATTGAAATTTTTAAAAAGCTATACAAGTTCTCTACATACAAAGCTCAAGAAACAAAATAGATAACAAAGAAAATCAACAAGATTACACAAAAGCTTTTGGCCATAAATCTATATGAGGATGTAGCCGCTGTCTCGAAAGCCATTCTTCCGAGGCCACGTCGTTTTATCTGTTGATGCCAAAGTTGCTGGTCACGACCTCTAGCAGCAGCTTGCGGAAGCACAGGACGACGTAGGAACAAGTGGGAGGTGGACGTGTCATTTTGCAAGGTCATAAATGAGAAATTTTTTAAAAACTTCTATCCATGGATAAAGCCCTCATTTGTTCTAAATGGCTTTGTCCACATTTCTTCTATAATAATAGTAAAATAATATGGGGGCTTTGTCCATAGATAAAACTTCTATCCATGGACAAAGCCCTCATATTATTTTAAAAACTTCTATCCATGGATAGAAGTTTTTAAAATTTTTGACACTGGAGCGCTTCTGTCCTCTGAATTTATCATTAAAATTTGGTAGCTTTTTTCCTCCCGTTGCATCGCACGGCCATATTTACTAGTACATACTTATTTGAGAAGAGTATATACACATACTTTTTTTGACAAATGAGTATATGTATACGTAGATACACGGAGTATATGTGCATACTTTTTTGACAAATGAGTATTACCTTTCCTTGGACAGGAGTATCGGTTCATACATCATTGCGAGTATATTATTTTACTACTAGTATTTATCTCTCAGCTTGCTTTTGGTCGCCGATGCACCGAATGCTTCGTGGTCGTAGTAGAGATGAACCATGGACACGCGGACCGGCGGACGACGTAGGCGATGCAGACGTAGCTTACTCGACGAGATGCATTCTGCTACCTGGTTCACAAAGAATACGAAATCACACAGAATTACTCTCATGATCCAATGACTTAACTAAACGGAGATCAGATGCAGATTGTCAATTTGGACATGTATGCTAGCTGTGGCAGATCTGATTCATTCATCTGCTTCGCCGGTGGCCAGTCGCTGCCGCCTGAGAGGAGATGCCAGCCTTGTAAACATCGGACTGCCTGGTGATGAAACAAGAGCAGGTTTTGCCCTTCCCCAGATTTAATCTGCAGAGATCATGAAATTGACATCGTCCGTAGCACCTGTTATCATCAAATCGACAAGAACGAATCAGATATTAATCTAGCCTTGGCCCTGTTCGGCAGGCTGTTTTTTTTGCTTATAAGCCGGCTGTGGCTGATTTGCTGTGAGAGAAAAACACTGTTCTACGGCTGATAAGCCGTGCTGATAAGCTCAGCCGAACAGGGGCTTGTTAAAAAACTACCTTTACTCATGGGGAGATTTGGAGAGGTTGGTGCCCTCGCTATCTGGTGGCACCATGCCGCCGGCATCACCTGATTGAACTTACAGTAGTCAAGCGCAACTCAACTCACATCCAGAAGAGCCCACGATGGCATGCATAGGATCGATGAAATATAGGGACAGGCACAGGCAGCAGTGGATCCAATCCGCAAATTCCCATAATTTTAAGGTACAAATCAAAGATTTATCTGGGCCTTGTTTAGTTGGTGAAAAAGTTTAGGTTCGGCTACTGTAGCACTTTTCGTTTTATTTGGTAATTTGTGTCCAATCATGGACTAATTAGGCTCAAAAGATTTGTCTCGTGATTTACAATCAAACTGTGTAATTAGTTTTTTCTTTCACATATATTTAGTACTCTATGCATATGCCATAAGATTCGATGTGATAGGTACTATAGCACGTTTTGGGTTTGCTTTTTAGAAACTAAACAGGCTCCTGGTTGAGTTAGCCACGAAATAGATCGTCTCGTATGCGCCAGCCGCCGCCACCGCCGCCTGCCAATTCGTAGCTGCTGGCGTAGAATGAATGAGGACCAGGCCGTGTTTAGTTGGCCTAATTTGGGCCCTCCAAAATCTGCATAGTGAAATCTTCCACCCTGTAGCATTTCATTTGTATTTGCGAATTTTTGTCCAAATATTTACTAATTAGGCTCAAAAGATTCGTCTCGCAAAGTACAACTAAACTGTGCAATTAGTTTTTGATTTTATCTACATTTAGTACTCCATGCATATGCCAACATTTTGATATGATGGGAATCTTCTTTTTGCATAGTGGAATTTGGGAAAAAATTTGGGATCTAAACAAGGCCCAGGAAAGGTATCTGGACGGCGATGGATAAATAAAGGCCCACACACAAACGGGTCCGCACAAAAACGGGTCAGCTGCACCCGGTTTGCCCCGGCAGACCGCGGCGGTGGGATGAAAACAGGTTGTACTCGTATCCAGGCAGGGAGTAACTGCTCCCGGGGAGTGAAAAAAATTTCCCTCCATATCGGATTTAGAAGTCGTTTAGGACAGTGACACGGTCTCCAAAACACAATTTTGACCTCTCGTTTTTACAAAAATGTTTATGGAAAAGTGATATATGTATACTTTTATGAAAGTATTTTTCAAGACAAATCTATTCATATAATTTTTACATTTGCAAACTCAACAACTTAAAAGTTATTGATGATTTATATTCCCAATGTTTGACCCAAACCTTATCCAAAACGACTATATATATATATATATATATATATATATATATATATATATATATATATATATATATATATATATATATATATATATATATATATATAATATATATAACTACTACCTTGTAGCTGGCTACAAAATAATTTATT
This sequence comes from Saccharum spontaneum, assembly GCA_022457205.1. Classification (NCBI taxonomy): domain Eukaryota; kingdom Viridiplantae; phylum Streptophyta; class Magnoliopsida; order Poales; family Poaceae; genus Saccharum; species Saccharum spontaneum. The sequence continues at coordinate 16,515,822 of CM039617.1, read as the reverse complement.
CTATAGCCACTTTGAGTTACGATAATTACTATGTTAATTTACGAGATTATAATAACTCCTTACTGGTTTACTACAATGTTACGGTAAATATCCCCATGTAATTAAGAGTGGAAGATCATGTGATCAATCATGTATCAAGCAAGAAAGAGCAAGAATCATGGTTTGTATAGTGAGGGCATAAAGGTCATTTTACCATGATGACTTGCTTAAGAAGATAAAGCAAAATTTATATTTTAAGTAGATGAAAGAAATTATTAGCATAGTTAACATTTTTAAATTTTCATAAGTTTTGAGTAAATTTATCAAAAGCAACTAAATCTATTCTATCTATTTCTAAGTTAGTGTTATAAGAAGGCTCTAGGAAAACTTTTAAACATCGACCGTTAACTTTGAAAATGTTACCGTCATCATCCTGGATGGTGATCGTGTCGTGTGGCGAAGTGTCGATGATGGTGTACGGTCCTTGCCATTTGCTTCTTAGTTTTCCTTCACGAAAGAGTTTGACTCGGGAGTTAAACAGAAGAACCTTATCTCCCTCCTTGAATTCTTTGTATTGGATTCGGTGATCGTGCCATCTCTTAGTTCTTTCCTTGTAGAGATTGGCACTGTGGTATGCCTTCTCTCACCATTCTTCTAGCTCGGCAATTTGTTTTTGATGATTTTTGCCAGCTAGCTTCACATCCATGTTCCAGCTCTTTACGGCCTAGTGAGCTCGGTGTTCAAGCCCAACTGGTAAATGGCAACATTTCCCATAGATGAGCTAGAACGGTGACATGCCAATGGGAGTTTTGTAAGCTGTCCTGTATGCCCAGAGTACATCAGGTAGCTTATCTTTCCATCCTTTTCCCATTGAGTTGACCATTTTCTGCAGGATATTTTTGATCTATTTATTTGAAGTTTCTGCCTGACTGCTTGTTTGAGGATGGTATGGGGTGGCAATGTTATGCTTGGCCCCAAGCTCTTTTAGGAAGGCTCTAAGGGTTTTGTCAATGAAGTGGGATCCTCCATCGCTTATCACCATTCATGGTGTTCCAAAGCGAGGGAAGATTACTTCATGAAACATCTTCCTTGCTTGCCTGGCATCAGCATCTGCATAGTAGAGCTTCCACCCATTTTGACACGTAGTCAACAATCATGAGGATGTACTCGCTGTCATGGGACTTTTGGAATGGCCCCATGAAATCAATGCCCCAAACATTGAAGATCTCCACTTGCAGATTGTAGTGGAGGGGCATTGCATTGCGAGCTGTAATGCCACCTTGTAGCTAGCATTTTCGGCACCTTTGGATGAACTCCTTGGTGTCTTCGTACATCATTGGCCAGAAGAACCCGCACTACCAGATTTTGTCTTGCATGCGGAATACTCCGTAATAACCTTCGTACGGTGCTTCGTGGCATTTCTCGATGATTTGCAGTCCTTCTGCCATTGGTACACATCTCCTCAACAGGCTGTTAGAGCATACCCACGGGTTTGTGTCTATCACCTTTAGTAGCATGTCGTCACGTAGGAAGTCATTTATTGGCAGTTCCTGCATGTTACTAACTTGAGAACGTGATAGATGATCGGTGATAGTGTTCTCTACTCTGTTTTTATCTTTTATCTCAAGGTCAAATTCTTGGAGTAAGAGAACTCATCTTATTAATCTAGTTTTAGCATCTTTCTTAGTGAGTAAATATTTAAGTGCAACATGATCAGTATAAACGATAACTTTTGCACCCACTAAGTAAGACCTAAACTTGTTGATAGCAAAAATGACTGCTAAGAGCTCTTTTTCTGTGGTAGCGTAGTTAAGTTGTGCTCCTGTCAGTGTTTTGCTAGCCTATGCGATTGTGTGATGCTTCTTATCTTTGGTTTCACCAAGGACCGTACCAACAGTATAGTCACTAGCATCACACATGATCTCGAATGGCAGCGACCAATCAGGTGGTTGAATGATTGGCGCTGAGATGAGTGCTTTCTTGAGAGTGTAAAAAACACTTAAGCACTCATCTGTGAACTCAAAGGGTGCATCCTTAGCTAATAGGATCGTGAGGGGTCTAGCGATTTGTGAAAAATCCTTGATAAACCGCCTATAGAACCCTGCATGCCCTAGGAAGCTGTGGATCCCTTTTACATTCACGGGAGGTGGCAGTTGCTTGATAACCTCGATCTTAGCCTTATCTACCTTGATCCCCCTCTCAGACACCAGGTGCCCAAGAACGATGCCTTCACGGACCATAAAGTGGCACTTTTCTAGTTAAGTACCTGGTCCGTCTCTTGGCATCTCTATAATACTTTGTCTAGATTCTCCAGACAGTGGTCAAAGGTTTTGCCATAGAACAAAAAATCATTCATGAAAACCTCCATGATTTCTTCTATCATGTCTGAGAAAATAGACATTATGCACCATTGGAATGAAGCGGGTGTGTTACACAACCTGAACGACATTCTACGATAAGTGTATGTTCCATACGGGCATGTAAACATCATCTTGCTCTGATCATCGGGGTGGATGGGAATATGATGATATCTCGAATACCCATCAAGGAAATAGAAGAAAGAATGCTTCACCAACCGCTCTAACATTTCATCAAAGAAAGGCATGGGAAGTGGTCTTTCTTTGTTGTTGTGTTGAGTTTTCAGTAATCAATGCACATTCTCCACCCCATGACGGTATGTTGTGGAATTAACTCATTTTTATTATTTTCAATGACCGTTATGCCTCCTTTCTTTGGAACCACTTGGACAGGACTAACCCAGTCGCTATGTGGTATGGGATAAATTATCCTAGCATGAAGAAGTTTGAGGACTTCCTTCTTCATGACTTCCCACATCGCATTATTGAGCCTACGCTGAGGCTCTCAAGAAGGTGTACTCGAAGGGTCAATTGGAATGTGATGGGTACAGAGAGTTGGACTAATCCCCTTAAGGTCTTGCAAAGAACACCCGAAGACTGACCTATGTTTCTCTAAAATGTTGATGAGTTTGGACGTCTCCTCATCAGAAAGCTTATCGCTAATGATTACAGGAGTTTCTTTGTCGCCATTTAGGAAAGCATAGCATAAGCCAGAAGGTAGGGGTTTTAGCTCAACCATAGGTCATGCCGGTGCTTCCTCTTGAGGAAGATCTATGGTTTCTCCTAAGTCGTCATCTTCTTCTACGAAGAGTTTTGCATCTTTTTCTAAGGACAACTCAGGAGGATCAAAGGGTAAAACTGACATAACTTCCTTGGGCAGGTCAAGATGGGGGAGGGATTCTGCCATTGAGTTTTTGGCTCAAGTGATAGGAATGGTAAAGGTGTCTCTCCCCAACTTTACATCCAAATCCCCAGATGATGATGGTTCAAGAAACTTTTCAAGGGGATGCCCTATCATGACATCAAAATCTTTGATGTCAAAGACATGGAAGTCTAGGGAAATCTTTGTTTGCTCATGATATAAGGCTATATCGTGAAGAATCCCTAGACCTTCTAGTCTGAGGAGGGGTGCAATTCTATAGGTTTTGATTGTTGGATCAAGAGGTTCTTTGTCAAAGAAAGTTGACGCAAAAGCTAAGGACATGATGTTTACTCCAACAGTGGGATTGTAAAGCACTTCTACCATCATCCCATGAATTTGCATTGAATAGTTGAAGAAGGTACATGAATCTGAATTTCTTCAGAAGAATGTTCCACTTCCTCAGTCCATTCATTGCTTAGAATTATGGTCAACTCCTTAATTGATTCCCTAAGGAATTGTTTGTCTAAGGGATCTAAAGGAGTGACTAGAACTGGTGGCCTCTTTTGGCATGAGTATTTCAAGGTGTTTTTGAATTCTTTGAAAAGGTCATCCTCAAAATATGGAAGGTCCGAAGGTTGGAAACCTTTCTCTGGATCTTTTGGTTTGGGCAAGGGTCTCTCTAAGGATGTTATGGGTCTAGCCTCAGCCAAAGAGACTTCCTCGTGGCTCGGCTCGGGCTCTACACGGAGGGGTTCTAGCGGGGGAGTGTTCTCTAGAATGCAATCTAGGAGAGCTTCTCCTTCTGATGTGGTTTTTTGTGTAAATGAACCTCCGATAGCTATATCGAGCTGTAGGGCAGATTCCTTGCTAAGCCCTAACTAGAAATGCTATAAGAGCACATGGTTGGGTATAGACAAGTCTAGGCCAGATCTTGTTAAAATTGAGAATCTGTCCCAAGCTGCACCTATGGATTCCTTCTCTTTTTGTTGGAAGTTGAGTATCTCCTGTCGTAGGGCAACAATTCAGGATATGGGGAAGAGTGCCAGATAGAATCTATTCCTTAGTTCTTTCTAACTGCTAGTTACCTTTCCTACGTTGTGGGTGTACCATTGTTTTGCCCTCTCATCAAGTGAGAAAGGAAACAATTTCCACCGAAGAGTTTCTTGTGACATGCCTGAAATGGTCAGGCAAGCACAGAGCTGCTCAAACTCCCTTAAGTGGTAGGGGTTTTCATAATCTAACCCCAAGAAGGCTTGTTCCCAAACCATGGCTATAAAGCTAGGGCGAAGTTCGTAACTAGAAGCTATGATTGGCTTCAAGGATTGTGGAGGTTCAACGAACTCACCCTTAGGAGCAGAAAGGTTTAGAATGGTAGGTTGCTCTAATGGAAAAAAGGTAAAAAGAAAACAAAGGATACATGGGCAAACTAGGTTCAGAGACTAAAATGACAACCATTCCCCGACAATGGAACCAGAAATGCTTGTTGGTGCTTCTTTGCATAAGCAGAAAAGTCTGCAAGCGCACGAAAGTACCGTTGTAGCACTTCACCCAGTGGTATTCAAGGTATTGTATTTTCCCAAAGGAATGGTAGTGTAAGTAGTCTCTTGGCTAGTTTACCTAGGCAAACAAGATGAATGATAACTAGGGTAGTGAGGTTCTCCTAAGGTCCAAAACCCTAAATTGAGATACCTATGCCACTACAGACTTACTTCGGGCACTGGCGTACACTTGGTCTGCCAAGCAATACCGGCCTATGGCTCTACGTCATATCCAAATGTGGGGGATTACAAAGGATGGACATGGCTATTACCACCTACCGCCTACCCCTCAACCATGGGATATGAGGCAAACAAAGGTAACATGTAGCTTAGACACCACGTCTACACTAACCGCTACTACTCTAGCGTTGGCCAAGAACTTCTGTCTTTATCAGGAGTCCTCTACTAGAGCACCCGCCATAAGGACGGACGACGAACCCGCAAGTAAGTAGTAACAAAGATAACTTTTCTTAAGGGATCAAAACCAAAAGATGAACACGAACTTCTTACGCCAAGTAGTAAGACGAACATAGAGGTACAAGTGTAGTGGGGGCCAACAAGTATGGCACTCCATCCACCTGATGTATAAGGCTTGCCGAGTACAAGAAGTAGAGGGTACCGCTACTCTGCTATTCCACTAACTCTTTCCCTCTCTCACTCCCTAACTAGTCTAGCTAGAAGCTAATGAGATGTGTGTAGCCCTTCATCTTCTCCAAATGTGTAGATGATCCCCTTTTGAATGTGAGGAGGGGGCTCCTTTTATAGCTTGAAGATGGTCGGTTGCTCGTGTATTTTAGGAAACACCACATGCAACCGCCTCCTGGGGCATTGAATGCACTGCCAGAGAAAGGTGGGACCGGGCGGAGCTGGGGCGATGTGCCCGCACCATGGGTGCGGCCGCACCCTGGGCCAGCCCAGTCGCCAGTGCCTTCCTCTGGTGGGTTGCTGGCTGGGCCTAGATGGCTCCCACACTGGTGTTCTAGCCCAATTCTGAGGTTGGTTGGGCTTTACTTCTGTTTTTGCTTGAATGCGCGTTCTTGATTGCGCATTTTGGTACATTTTCACATATTGTCCTGCAAAACATGTATATACCAAAACTCATGGAAATGTGAGTTATAAACCCTAATTCTAAGTTTTGGCATTCATATTTGCTTTATTTTGTTTAAATGTTGGCGGTAGAAATATGAGTTAAGCACCGCCAACAGCGAGGAACATTGAACTTATCTCCACCTGGAGCAAACCTTGCAAGCACATTCCTCACATATCCATTAAGATCAGATGCGGCTCCATCCTTGGGATTGTTTGTATGCCTAATCAGGTTGTTGAGAATGTCATAGAAGCTCTTCAGGCCCATTACCTTGCCATCTGTTGATCTACCATCAAGATACATGAATGCTATCTCTCTAACCTCAGCCCTCCGCTCATCATGAATATATGAGAAACCATGGTGCTCCTCATCAAATCCAAGTATACGGCTAAAGGTCACAAAATCAACACGATAGTGTCGTCCTTCTTTCATCCAATGTATCTCATCAGTGTCACTCTTGTAGAAGTAGGTGGCATGGAACTAAGCTAGCACCTCTATGTTCTAGTTGTACCTGAAGGCCATGATATCTATCAATCCAAAGTTCTTGTAGGCCTAGATAACCCTATTGAAATCAGGGTCATTCTTCTCCCGCAGCTCCTCATAGTCAATGTAATGCATTTTCACAATCTTTGATTTCTTGTTGTTGAAAATGACTTAGGCATAGAAGTTGGAGTGGAAGACATTCCAAAATCTATAATCAACACCAAGATCCTTTGCCACTTCATATGGGTTTTCCATTCTAGCCTCTTCCACCATCTTTTGCTTACCCATATAATCGATGACAGGATGCTGACGAGTGTCATTGGCCCTCTTTTCCGCTACATCCTCATCATAGTCTCTAAGATATGAAGGATCAAACTCATCAAGATGAGGTGGTGTCTCTGGACATACATCAGGAGGGATGACACACCCAGCACTCTCCAAAGCTTCCTCTTGCCGGATCTGCTCATCACAGCTCCCCTCTCTCTAGCAACTCCACTAGAGACTGTTGCTCCTCTACCACGATGAGAGAGAGGCTTTTCTCTTGGAGCATCAAACTTCCTCCTAACCCTCCGATCATCGTCTCCTCCGGATGCCATCTATGCCAAAGAATAGACCCAAATGAGAAATTGTATAATTGGAAATCAGAAGAACACTTGTGAAATGGTTTGAATAGGCGAGATGATTCAAATCTTGTGCTAAGGAAGCAACCTGAACACATTTGATTCTGGTGGTGTGGCACTACCACACCCTAGGGGCGGTATTGCCGTACCTGGTGCTTCGCTTAGTTCATGACTAATTTCTTCTTGCTTACTCAAATCACTTCTCAAATGCTCTTCTAGACAATCACACAATCTCAGAGTATATGGGCATATCAAAAATATGGATTCATGCCATAGATAAGTAAGGTGGCACCATGATTATTTCAGTAATAGATATGGTGATTAGACCCAATCACTACAGAGAGTCATCAATGAAATGTCATTCAGTTTTACAGGAAACACCTGCAGCACGCGGCACTGCCGCATGGGCTGGTGACATTCCACCCATGAGTCTTTGTTTTGATTCAATTTAACCATCACATCTACTTCTAATATGATCATGTTGTCACCAAAAACTAAAATCTTGCAGCAAATGAACTCCATTGCATAGTTTGGGGAAGGTTTAGGGTTTCACTTTGAAACTCACGGATTGGAGAGGGAAGAAGAGAAATAACTCCACTTACGAGATGCAGCGGTGTAGGGATATGGGGATGCTACGCTAGCTGAAAAACAAAATTTTTCGACCCCATAAACTAGGAACTACTGCTAGTTACAGGTTACGGGATTACCACTAGACGCGCAGGTGCAGCGGAAGCGACTCGATGTAGTCGAACGCGTCGTAGCAGTGTCGTGCAGTTGCGTGGTCGTCCGTCACGTCCACCCTCCGCTCGTGGATCGTCCTTCTCATGCGGTTCGTCCTTGTGCTCCAGATGCAGCACCTCCAAGGTATCCCACACGTACGGGGAGGAAGCGTTGCGCCTCCGGACTGCTAGGTCCGTGAGGAACAGTAGGCGTGAGTGTGGGGAGGGTGACGGCGGTGGCTGCTCAATGGCGTCATCCCTGGCCGTGCCCCCTCCCTCTCTTATATAGGCACCTCTAATCAGCCCCAAACTGGAGGCCCAATTAGAAAACCCTAAGCCTAGTCAAATTCGGGTCCAACCCGAATTGGGCTTCCAACCCCTTAAGCGTGCGGCCCTATGGGTTCATGTACAAATAGACGTGGCCCGAGGACTCCTACTCGGCCATTAGTTGATAGCAGTCTCTAGCAAGACGTGTCAACTCCTATGTGTACACAAAGATCATATCAGACGAACCACCACAAACCATATACATGTCATTCCTTTTGCCACACGATATTTGGTCCAACTCATAGGTTAACACTTAACCTAAGCATGGCCATGCATTTATTGATCCAATCATTAGAGTGTTCCATTGATATCTCTCTCACATAGAGAAGGGCAAATTCCATCTTGATTGTCTATGTCTCACAGCATGTTTCTTGACAAACCCGAAGACCACCTTTATAACTACCTAGTTACGGAGTAGCGTTTGATAATCTCTAAGTAGGTCATTTCACATCTTGAGTACATACAACAATCTCAGGTCTGAGGACATAACGTACATGATGTGAATCGAGACAATAACAACATCTCGTGTTGGGTCAGTCCAGCCTACATGTCACACATGTGCCCACATTATTAGTTTGACATCTCTATGTCTATGACTTGTGAAACATAGTCATCAACTAATAATGTGCTGATCTAATATTCATGTGCGTCCTAACATGAACTCCGATCAGGGACCATTCTAGAATAACCATACAAGTAAAAGAGTTTCACAAACAATTCACATAATTGCTAATCGATACAAGTTGTCTTTAATGGATATTCAATGGACTCATTATATGTCATGGATACAAGGCAATATAATCATCTCTATGATAACCTCTAGGGCATACTCCCAATAATCTCCCACTTGCACTAGAGTTAATCTCGAAGATATCTAATACCCATAGGTCTCACGTGCGCCTCATGCTTAGGCTGTGGAAGAGCCTTTGTCAAAGGATCTGCAACATTTGAATCCGTGTGTATCTTGCACATCTTGATCTCATCTCGTCTAATAAACTCTCGAATGAGATGAAATTTCTGTAGTACATGTTTGTTCTTTTGGTGATTCCTTGGCTCTTTAGCCTGCGCTATCGCCCCATTATTATCACAATGTAGATTCAATGGGCTAGACGCATCAGGAAACACACCAAGCTCAATGAGGAACCTCCTCATCCAAACACCTTCCTTTGCAGCTCCAGAGGCTGTAATGTACTCAGCTTCTGCTGTAGAATCGGTCACCATCTCCTGCTTGGAACTTTTCCAACTTACAGCACCACCATTTATTGTGAACACAAAACCTGATTGAGATTGTGAATCATCCGTGTCAGTTTGGAAGCTAGCATCGGTGTAACCATTTACAACGAGCTCCTCCTCACCTCCATAGACTAGGAACACATCTTTAGTCCTTCTCAAGTACTTAAGAATGTTTTTAACAAGTGTCCAGTGACTCTCACCTGGATCAGCTTGGTACCTGCTCGCAACACTTAGAGCATATGAGACATCTGGGCGAGTACATATCATGGCATACATTATAGAACCAATAGCCGAGGCATATGGAACCTTACTCATGCACTCCCGCTCTTCAGCTGTCGAAGGACACTGTTTCTCGCTGAAGCGCATACCATGTGACATAGGCAAGAACCCTTTCTTGGACTGTTCCATGTTGAACCGTTTCAACACCTTGTCAATGTACGTATCTTGGCTTAAACCTATAAGCCTCTTTGATCTATCTCTATAGATTTTTATGCCCAAAATATATGTTGCTTCTCCTAAATCCTTCATAGAAAAAGTATTATTCAGTGAAGTCTTTACAGATTGCAACATAGGAATGTCATTTCCAATCAATAGTATGTCATCCACATACAAGATTAAAAATACTACAGTGCTCCCACTTTCCTTCTTGTAAACACAAGGTTCTTCATCATTCTGACGGAAGCCAAACCCTTTGACTGCCTCATCAAAACGAATATTCCAACTCCGAGATGCTTGCTTTAACCCATAAATAGATTTCTTAAGCTTGCATATTTTTCCAGCATTGTTAGGATCAACAAAACCTTCAGGCTGTATCATATACACGTCCTCTTCCAAATTTCCATTTAGAAAGGTTGTTTTAACATCCATCTGCCAAATCTCATAATCGAAATAAGCAGCTATTGCTAGAATGATCCAGATAGATTTAAGCATCGCTACCGGCGAGAAAGTCTCGTCGTAGTCAATTCCTTGAACTTGCCGAAAATCCTTTGCAACAAGTCGAGCTTTATAGACGTGAACGTTTCCATCCATATCCATTTTCTTTTTATAGATCCATTTGCTCTCTATGGGTCTAACCCCATTAGGCGGATCAACCAAGTTCCAAACTTGATTTTCACTCATGGAATCTATCTCGGATCTCATGGCACTTTGCCATTTCTCGGAATCTAGGTCCATCAATGTTTCCGCGTATGTCGCAGGTTCGTCATCGTCTAACAATAACAAATCGCCACGTAATGCACGGATTCTAGCTGACCTTCGTGGTTGTGGCGGTGTCTCTATTGCCATAGGTATGTCAACATGTTCTGCTACATTAGCATCACTCGTGGAATCATTCCCTATTGGCTCATCCTGAACTTCTTCAAGATACACCTTCTGTCCACTTTTCTCTCTTTTGAGAAACTCTTTCTCTAAGAAAACACCGTTTCGAGCAACAAACACTTTGCCCTCTGATCGGTTGTAGAAATAATACCCTAAAGTTTCCTTCGGATATCCCATGAAAAAGCACTTGTCCGACTTGGGTGTTAGTTTATCTGATATAAGTCGTTTGACATAAACTTCACAGCCCCAAATTTTCAGAAAAGACAAACTGAGACTCTTACCAGTCCACATCTCATATGGTGTCTTAACTACGGACTTAGACAGTACCCTATTCAGTGTGAAAGCGGCTGTTTCTAGAGTGTATCCCCAAAACAATAAAGGAAGGTCCGACTGGCTCATCATAGACCGAACCATGTCCAACAAAGTCCAATTACGTCGCTCGGACACACCGTTTCTCTGAGGCGTTCCAGGTGGCGTAAGTTGTGGAACAATTCCGCAACTCTTTAGATGATTGCTAAACTCGTGGCTCAAATATTCGCCTCCACGATCGGATCGCAAGGCCTTAATTTTCTTGCCACGTTGATTCTCTACTTCATTCTGAAATTCTTTGAACTTTTCAAAAGTCTCAGACTTATGTTTCATTAAGTAGACATAGCCATATCTACTAAAATCATCAGTGAAGGTAATGAAGTATTGAAATCCACCTCTAGCTGTCGTGCTCATTGGTCCACATACATCAGTATGTACAAGTTCCAACAAGTCTGCCGCCCTCTCAGGAAAACCTGTGAAAGGCGCCTTGGTCATCTTTCCCATTAAGCAAGCCTCACACGTCTCGTATGATTCAAAATCAAACGAAGTTAGAAGCCCATCAGAATGGAGCCTCTTCATGCGATTCTCACTTATATGACCTAAACGACAATGCCACATATAAGTAGGACTTAACTCATTAAGCCAAGGCCTTTTAGCATTAACATTATAGACAGGTGCATCATCAAGATTTAAAATAAATATCCCATTCACAATGGATGCAAAAGCCACAAACATGCCATTCTTAGAGATCACACAACCATTGTCTTTACTCGCAAATGAATAACCATCCTTCATCAAACATGAAGGTGACACAATGTTTCAACTTATACTAGGAACATAATAACAATTATTCAATTCCAAAATAAATCCTGACGGCAGGTGGAGTTGCATCATCCCGACGTTCAACGCAGCAACTCTTGCATTATTGCCCATGCGGAGATCAACTTCTCCTTTTCCCACGCTTCTACTTCTTATCATTCCCTGCATCGTATTGCAAATATGAGCAACCGATCTGGTATCAAATACCCAAGAATTAATATAAGAGTTAGCGAGGAAAATATCCGTAATGTAAACAACAAGTGTATGAGCAACGGTAGTACCTTTACCACCATCCTTCTTTAAGGACTCCAAATACAGCTTGCAGTTCCTCTTCCAGTGACCTTTACCCTTACAATGAAAGCACTCTTCATCAGCAGATGGTCCAGTCTTGGGCGCAGGTGGGTTTGGCTTAGAGGTCTCACCTTTGGCCTTGCCCTTGCCCTTTTGCTTCCTCCAAGTATTGCCCTTCTTCTTAAAGTTAGGCTTGTTTTGGACCGCCATCACATGGCTAGTGCCAGCACCTTTCTTGATGTCAGCCTCTGCTATTTTGAGCATGCCACACAATTCATTCAAGCCCTTCTCCGCCCCATGCATATGGTAGTTCGAAATGAAGTTTCCAAAGCTGGGCGAAAGAGACGCGAGAATGAAATCAGTAGCAACTCTTGGCCAATTGGGAAGCCTAGCTTCTCCAACCTCTGAGTGTAACCAACCATTTTGATCACATGTGGCCCAACTGCTGTGCCCTCTGCTAGCTTTGTTTCAGCAAAAGCCTTTGAAACATTGAACCTTTCGGTCCTAGCTTGAGTCTGGAACATATCATTGAGCGCCACGATCATATCATACGCTGCATGATTGTTGTCGAGCTGCATCTGCAGATCTGGTTCCATACAAGCAAGCATAAGGCAACTCACTTTAAGATCAGCATCACATGCTCTCTTATAAGCGTTTTTCTCAGCAGCAGGTGCATTGTCAGCAGGCTCTTCAGGTAATGGAGTGTCTAGAATTTCTTCCTTTTTCTCAGCCCTGAGAACAATTCTCAGGTTGTGGATCCAATCCGCATAGTTTGTTCCATTCAACTTATCTTTCTCAAGAATTGAACGCAAAGTATGGTTGATTGCTAGGCGCCATTTATCTACAACAAAAGTAATGCAAAATACTAAGACAAAGTATCCAAGACAGAGTAAATCATATTAAAATCTTAATAGAATCTACTCCCACTAAAATCAATATCCCTCAATTGAAACTTAGTGATTCAAGACCCACAACTAACAAGTCTACTAGTGAGCTTTAGCATCACCGCTAGAAGACATGGTAGATCGGTAAGCAACTTTTTGCTAATCATATCACATATGACTCTTGTTGTTGGGTAGCATCTATATGCTGTGGTGCCCAACTCCTTATGCTCCAAGGTCCCTAACCATTAGGATGACCTTGTTCAAGTAGCCAACCCTTATGCAGTAAGTATCCGATACGAACCTGCCTAGTCAAGGAAAACCAGTGGCACCCTAATTTCATAGACCCACCACCGATTGTACAAGACACATGATAGTGCAAGGTTTGGGGAAGCATATAACTTAAACATTACTGAGGGATCGTTCTACTTCACTATCGCATATGTAGACAAAAACATTATCACGTGAAAGTAGAACATAATAATAAGAACGACATTATCACATATATGACTTGGTATAGCCCATTGTCACTTTGGGGATCTCCATCTCCATCAATCTGTACATCATGATGATCTCCATCTCCATGACCCATGTATGCCGTCCATCAGTGATGAATCCACCAAGACTATCTATCACTAACGCAAGGCAACGAAGTAATATTACACAGTCGCGGATAGGATCATCACAGTTTGGCACGCAGGCCATTACATCAAGTTGACAATATCTATGTGGCTCTAGCCATATTGTCATTCTCATGACATGCAAGCCATGAATTAATTACATACATGCATCACATACACATAAGGGCTATACCAGTCATGAATTCCTGCAAAACAGAGTTAACCGATTCCGACGTCTAAACTTAAAACGTCCAGAACACCATCTTCCTGGCCTTTTTTCGCAAATCTAATTTTGGCGAACCCAGCAAAGCAGGGGAGAATCGGATCTAAAATTTTCTGTAGATCAATTTTGATATAAAATTCGTCTCAATCCGAGGTCGTATGCAAAAGTTATGGTTGTTTTACCGAACAGCACTTTTCTTGCACCCCGACGCCCGGGAGTAGATCCAATCTACCGCCGCCGCGCATCATATGCGCTCGGCACTTGACCTAGGTTCGATTCGATCAATATGATTGATCTCCATCTCCCCATGGCTGGGTTTACATGTATCACTTAACTCGGATGGCGGAATTCCGACCGGTACGAGTGGATCGTTACAAGACCAACGCAGCAAGATCACGAACCATGATTAGAGACTCATCTACAACCGTGCATATCTCCATATGCAAACAACCAAACCTATAACGAAGCAGCTACGGCTCTGATACCACTGTAGGGATATGGGGATGCTACACTAGCCAGAAAACAAAATTTTTTAACCCCATAAACTAGGAACTACTGCTAGTTACAGGATACGGGATTACCACTAGACGCGCAGGTGCAGCGGAAGCGACTCGATGTAGTTGAACGCGTCGTAGCAGTGCCGTGCAGTTGCGTGGTCATCCGTCACGTCCACCCTCCGCTCGTGGATCGTCCCTCTCGTGCGGTTCGTCCTTGTGCTCCATATGCAGCACCTCCAAGGTATCCCACACGTACGGGGAGGAAGCGTTGTGTCTCCGGACTGCTAGGTCCACGAGGAACAGTAGGCGTGAGCGTGGGGAGGGTGACGGCGGCGGCTGCTCAATGGCGTCATCCCTAGCCGCGCCCCCCTCCCTCTCTTATATAGGCGTCTCTAATCAGCCCCAAACTGGAGGCCCAATTAGAAAACCCTAAGCCTAGTCAAATTCGGGTCCAACCCGAATTGGGCTTCCAACCCCTTAAGCGTGCGGCCCTATGGGTTCATGTACAAATAGACGTGGCCCGAGGACTCCTACTCGGCCATTAGTTGATAGCGGTCTCTAGCAAGACATGTCAACTCCTATGTGTACACAAAGATCATATCAGACAAACCATATACATGTCATTCCTTTTGCCACACGATATTTGGTCCAACTCATAGGTTAACACTTAACCTAAGCACGGCCATGCATTTATTGATCCAATCATTAGAGTGTTCCATTGATATCTCTCTCACATAGAGAGGGGCAAATTCCATCTTGATTGTCTATGTCTCACAGCATGTTTCTTGACAAACCCGAAGACCACCTTTATAACTACCTAGTTATGGAGTAGCGTTTGATAATCTCTAAGTAGGTCATTTCACATCTTGAGTACATACAACAATCTCAGGTCTGAGGACATAACGTACATGATGTGAATCGAGACAATAACAACATCTCGTGTTGGGTCAGTCCAGCCTACATGTCACACATGTGCCCACATTATTAGTTTGACATCTCTATGTCTATGACTTGTGAAACATAGCCATCAACTAATAATGTGCTGATCTAATATTCATGTGCGTCCTAACATGAACTCCGATCAGGGACCATTCTAGAATAACCATACAAGTAAAAGAGTTTCACAAACAATTCACATAATTGCTAATTGATACAAGTTGTCTTTAATGGATATTCAATGGACTCATTATATGTCATGGATACAAGGCAATATAATCATCTCTATGATAACCTCTAGGGCATACTCCCAACAAGCGGGGGCCGACGGAGCACTAGAGGTTCGGCAGCCGATGCGGCACCGCTGGGACGTGGCGCAGAGGTGCGGTGATAGCATGGCGATGTGGCATGTGGGAGAAGAGAGCGACACATTGAAAGTCCCTAGTTTTGGTTAATTGATGAAACCTAGGACTAACCTTTGTATCTAAGTGGATGATTTAGATAAAGGTGGTCATTGAATATGAGACATGACATTGACTCCTGTGACCAAGATGGTGAAGACCAAGATGAGGCTTGGCTCGATGGACCAGTTGTGAAGGTGAAGGGCAAGTCGAGGTTTCAAAGCGAAGGACCATGCGATGGTGAAGCTTGAGCAAGACTTGGCGCCGATGGACCGATGCAACGGTGAAGAGCAAGTGAAGTCAAGGTCGATGGATCAAGACGGTCATGTGATGATATGAAGTGGATCATATCATTTGGAGAAACAAAATGGGCTCAAGGCAAAGGTATATCCATAGGGCCATTTTGTTTTGCACTCAAGACATCATAGAGGGTGTGAGTGGTTTAGGATCGATAGCTGAACTATTAAGAGGGGAAGTCTTATCGGTTACTCGACACACAGGTGCCACTAGGTGAATTCATGAAGTGCATTGCATGTAGGGCCTAGTGAGCTAACTGGAAAACCTTCGAAAATGATTGAGAAAAAGCTAACACACAAGCACATGGAGATGTACACTTGGTGGTGTTGGCACATTTGCAAAGGTGGCGTTGGTCGCGCTGTGGTTTGCAGGGTAGAGATGGGTTTGGGTCCCTCTCTCCCTTCCGTCAAGCTTGCGAGGCATGATTCAGGCGTTTTCGAGGAGTTGAAATGACTATTTTCCTTTACGCCGATATTGAGAAGTGGAGGCGTAGTCACGGAGGAGTTTCTTGAGCTAAAACATGTGCTTTAGTGACACACTTTTGGAGAGTAGCTCATAAGTGATAAGGGCGATCAAGTGGAACGAGAAAACGACGAAGTGTCACCGAGTTACACGCGATAGACGTTAGCGTCTGTCGGGCTACCCTAGCTCGGCCTGTGCGCGCAGGCGCGACAGACGCGCTGTCGTGAAGGCAACAGACACGGCCTCGCGCACTGTTCCAGTGTCTGACGCTATGGAACTGCGTGGGCGCGTGCGAGCGTGAGATAGACACTCGACGCCGCGTCTGTCGGCCTTGCGGCGTACGCGTCTGACGAACTCGGGCGAAAACATCATCACTGGACCGCGTCTATCGGTGCGACAGACGCGCGCCCGCGAAGCGTCGGACGTGTCTGTTGCTGAGGAATTCAACCGTTGGATTTCGGTCACTGGGACACATGGCACGCGTAGGAGCGACGGACGCTACTGTGCAGCGTCTGTCGGTTTGGCAACAGACGCTACTGTGTAGCGTCAGTCACCCCTGAAAAACGCCCAATGAGGTTTCCAACGGCTCTACTTGTTTGTGGAGCTATAAATACTTGTTGACCAGCCCTTGGAGAGCACTTTTGACATTTCTAACACTCTTGTGCATCTCTTGAGCTAAAGCTTCTCCCTCCCACTCATCTCTCTTGCTTGATTGCAAATCAAAAGTGAGATTGAGTGATCCCAAAGTGCATTGCATAGCTTGAGGGCATCTAGTGGCACTTGTGGGTGGTTTAGCCAGTGGATTTCTTGTTACTCTTGGAGAGTACCACTCCTAGCTGGCTTGGAGATTGTTAGAGGCATTGGCAAGAGAAGAAGATTGTTCTTGGCCACCTCCAGTTGATTGTAAGAGGTTCTTGTGCTTTCCTCGGCGGAGTGCCAAAAGAAACTTTAATGCATTGCGCGTGTCATTGAGTTACCTCACTTGAGAGTGGTGTCTTGCGGTGCCTTGCGGAGCGTGCCTTGAGGGGCAAGTGACTTGAGGATCACACCAAGAAACCATCTAAGTGTTGGTCGACACAACCGGTGACGTATCTTGTCGGTGCACAAGTGAACACCGGGTGAACAAAAATATTGTGTCTCTTGTCTCTCGGTGATTGGTCTTCATATTGTGTTGTTGTCAATATTGATTGATTGTATATCATCTTGGTGATTGGCAACATCTTCACTCCACCGTCAGTATAAGAATCACAATCCTCTCTCTTGCATTTACATTTACTAGATTATCTTGTGTAGCTCTAGTGGTAGCTTTGCTAGTAGTGTTGTTAGCTTGCTCACTAGTGTAAAATTAGTGACATAGCCCTTGTGTGAACTAGAGATCATAATCTACTAGACTTGTGGATAGGAGGCTTGCATCACAACCGTAGGCTAAGCAAAACTCGCTTTACGCCGTTTGTTATTCTAACAAGTTTGCTTAGTGGTTCGTGTAGGATTTTTTATAGGCTATTCACCCCTCTCTAGCCATCTAGGACCTTACACACATCTGGGGTGAAAGGGAGAGAGAGATGGAGTTACTACAGGCTTGAGGGGTAAAGGATAAGAAATGGGCCCTACAGTAATTGACGTTGCGGCCTAACTTCCAGGTGAAGTTCAAAATGCGGCACTGCTGCAGCCTATACGCGGCACTGCCACAGCACAGGTGTGGTACTGCCGCAACCCGCAACAACAAAGATTTAGCTACAAACTAAATAACTCTATATATAAGATATGGACACATATCTCTAGCATATCATGATCAGTAACAGATAAGCAATACAAGCAATGATCATAATAAACTAGTTCCATTTGATAAAGCATTTTGAAGCACTTGTATTAAACCTTTGCAAACCTTTTGCCTATACATACTAGTTGATCAAACAAAGGTGTGCTATAGTTCAAACCACGTTATGAGAATCAAGTATATTTAGCTCACTACACAAAGCACAAAACCTTGACTCATTGAGAGGCTTAGTGAAGATATCTGGTAGTTGCTTTTCGGTGCTCACATGGTGGATTTTGATATCTCCTTTGGTTTCATGATCTCTCAAAAAATGACGACGGATGTCTATATGTTTGGTTCTTGAGTGGCTTACGAGATTGTTTGCAAGTTATGGCACTTTCATTGTCACACAATAATGGGATTTTGGTAAACCAACATCCAAAATCTTAAAGGGTTTGCCTCATCCAAAGTAGTTGAGCACAACATGCACCGGCTGCAACATACTCGGCCTCGGCGGTGGAAAGGGCTACACAATTTTGCTTCTTAGAACTCCAAGACACTGTAGACCGTCTAAGGAATTGACATGTCCCCGAAGTGCTTTTTTGATCTACTTTGCAACCTGCGTAATAGGAATCCCAATACCCAAGTAGATCAAACTTAGAGCCCATAGGATACCACAAGCCAAGGTTAGGAGTGTGTACTAGATATCTCAAGATTCTCTTAATGGCCACTAAGTGATACTCGTTCGGGTTAGCTTGAAATCTAGCACATATGCACACACTAAGCATAATATCGGGCCTAGATGTGCACAAATGTGACAGAACTGCCCAATTTATACAAGATCAAGCACGGCAGTCCCCGCTAAACATGTTGACACACGCATACTTTCGCTTATATAAATCCGGTAGTCCACCGAGTGTCACGAAGGACCTCGGTAAATTAATTTCACGACCAAGATCGCATGATTAAGCAAATACAAACCACATACATGGAGCTACAACAGAAATAATATTATAAATGAGTTCACAAATAATAGTACAAGTTTGGGTTTCAAAACCGATTAGTGAAAACAACATAGCTTTCAAAGATTACAATAATATAAGTTCCAAATATATTGCTAGCATAAGTGACATCCTCTGACAAAAGCATATAGATGAGAATGCTATATAGAATCACCGAGCCCACCGGCGGTTAACCACCATCTTCAGCAGGCCGAGAACTGCACTTGCAACATGGTGGGATAAACTATCACACCCCAAAATTTCTATTTTGGGATGTGAGTAGAAAACACTAATTAAAATAAAGGATATAATGATTTTTATAAAAACTTGCCAAGCTTAGATAGTTTGTTATCAATTTTGTTAAATAAAAATGGATTTTTAAAATTTTTTGCTAATTAATTCTCCTAGGGGTGTTGCATTCATGCTAGACGCATTTCTTTACTTGGGTGAAAAATGAATTTAGAAAATTCGAATAAGCCTCGAATAGATTCTTGTTCTATTTTCATAAAAAGATTTCCAAAACTAGATAAATAATAATAATAATAATAATAAGTTCAAGTTCTAGTTTTGAAAAGACAAAACTTCAAAAGTTTAAATTTTTTAAAAAAGAAAGAGTTTCAAAACCTATCTTGGGCCAATTCTCTATTTAAATCCCACCACAAATCTCTCTTTTCTCTCTTTCTTTCTGCCCGGCCTATTTCTCTCCTCCTCTAGGCCGAGCCCAACCCACTCCTTCCTCCTCTTGGGCCGCCTGCTCCCCAGACCGGCTTCTCCGGCCCACTCCTCCCTTCCTTCCCCAGCTCCCGTGCCCATCTTGGCCTTGGGCCATTGACCACCAACTGCCCGCTATCGCCCACTCCACCCTGGTTCCCGCCCCCCGCGCCTAGGCCTTGGCCCAACTCGATCAGCCCAGTCAAACCCTGTCGGCACCCACCCCCTCTCTCTCCTCTGTGCAGGCCTTGGCCTGTTGGCCAAGGGCACCACCCGCCTAGCATTGGCCCACATGGGAGAAGCCCACCAGCGCCCTTTCCTTCTTCCTCTCACCGCCAGCGGGCCCTACCCCTTGTCTCACCGATGGGTGGACCCCGCAGGTCATCCCCTATCTCCAACCGCGCCCAGTCTGCTCCCTCTCCATGACCGCCATCACCGCTGTTGTATCCGGCTGCCTCCCCGTCCAAGTGCTTCCAGGGGCGGAGCCAGGATTTAGATATAGGGGGGCCGGGTCATCGAATGTCCACAGAAAACTATCAAATCTTGATGTCAGTTTAAAAATTATCATTTTGATGTTGGCTTAAAAAATTATAATAAATTATCTTTAGAGCATGTCCAAACAACTCCCATTTTGGATTTTTAGAAAAAGAAAAAAGGTGCCCTCCAACTGTTCGGTAAAAGGGCTCCTTAAAAAATAAAAAGTTACTAAATATCCTTTACAACGTGTAAGTTTCTGCAGTCAAGTGAAACTCCGTATTCGCTCCCTGTTAAGCATTTTTCTCTAGAGATCGATGTAAATTGGACGCATGAGAAAGCGGTAAGAGACAAAAAAAAACTATTAAAAAGGGGTTTAGTTCGTAAAAAATAGTCTGGGATTCCCATGCAAAATCATTTAGAAGCTATTATAGGAGACTGTTGGAGAAGGACAAAATTTAAGGTTCCTATTTCTTCTGTTAACTTGTTAGATCTATTAGTTTTGCAAGTAAACTATACCAAATTCATAGAGATGCTATTAATCTTTTTATTTAGAAAAATGCTATATGTCTAAATTGAAAATAAAAAGGTTGTTCATAGGTCAACGATACCATCATATTTACTATATTTAGACACTTAACATTAGATAATTAAGAGATTTATTTGAAAAGACATTTTAGAATTGACTAAGAAGGCTTGTTTATTTAATTTTTAGTGATCTGTAAGAACTAATGAGAGGTACTAATGAAAATTGTGCATGATTAGGGGGGCCAGGCCCCTGCCCGCCCCCCTTGTCTCCGCCCCTGAGTACTTCCCTCCTCTCCAGCCAGCTGATCCGCCCTCAAGCACCATCAAAGACCCGCCATAACACCCCCTCTTCATTCCTCTCCGCCTTGAATGGCATTAACGCCATTGATGGTGCGGACGCCGCCTCCGCCCGGCCCTCGCCTCACCTGTGCCCTATGTAAACTCCTCCCCAGCTTCACTTGAGCACCCGCACCCCTCTCACCCCTCTGCCAGCCTCCTCCCTGCTCCAACGCCTCTATCCGCCACAGCCGTCGCCACTGACGAGCTCAGCCGAGCTCGTTGATCTCCCTCTCCACCCCACCTCTCGCCTCTCCGATGACCACGGTGGAACCGCGAGGGCATGGCGCGTCCACTTCACTCCTTCTCGGCGCCTATCTGAGCCCGCAGCACCGCTTCCCGCGCTCCCCATCGCGGAGCTCCGCCTGCCACCAGCGGACACGGCCCCCAAGCAGCATCCGACGCCTCGGGCACCACCGGCGTGACCGCTGAGGCCACATCCTCCCCTTTTGCCACTCGCCGGAGAACCCCGGCCGCCGGAGCCCCATCACGGCCAACGTCGGCAAGCTCCACCGCTGGCGAGTGCTCCTTCGACACCTGGCCGAGCCAGCTGGGCAGGGCACCAACCCCTGGGCCGTCGGATCGGGAACGTACGGCCCAGATCCCGTGTTGACCTGAGTCAACGCAATCAACCCCTCCGTCACGTCAGCGCATCCCAACCAATCCGAACGCACCACGTCATCCGTTGACTGGTCAGCCCGCACAGTGAGCACCCCTTTTCAATCTACCCCCTATTTGTCTCTGTATTTCATCTATTGTTTCTTGAGTCTTGTGTATCTTCCATGGTAGCCCCTAGAAGCTACGGTTAATTCTGTTCTGGCCCAGCACAGAAACGTTCTCTTTTAAAATGGTGTTACAAATATTTGTTTTCGTGAAATATTAATGTTGCAATAAATATACTTTTAAAATGAAATGTTTATAAAGTTATTTGAATGTTTTGTTTTAACTAAAATAATCATGGGAAATTAAATAAATGGTTTAAATTTATACAAATGCTTTTTATTTAAATAAAATCAATTAGAAAACTAGTTTTGATATATCTAAGCTTATAAAATAATTATTAAAAATATAATTCAAATATGTTTTTATAAGAATGATTATAGAATGTATTTAAATTGTTTCTCTAAAATGTTAATGTTGCATAAATAAATCTTTTATACAAAAGTATGTTGTAAATATACTTTGTAATAGTAAAAGTAAATATGAAAATAAATCTTTTATATCAACTAAAATATAATACCATGCCTTTGTAATCTAATAAAACTAAATGTTTTGTTTACATAAAAATAATTAATAAAAAGATCTATTCTGTTATTCTATAAAAGAAAGGTATTATTTTATTTTCACGAAATGATTAATGATGCCATAAAATCTATTTGTGATGTCATTAATTGATAAAATAATTCTAAAAATAATAAAAGGGCCTTTTTAGCTTTTATAAAATAGTTTTATGGATCAAATAATTTACCTTTTGGTCCATGGTTTCATAAAATATTAAAATGTAAATGTTTTATTTACCAAAATGTCACTGAAACTTTAAAAGCTTATCACTTTTGAACCGTAGCTCCATTTTAGTTGGTTCTTGCGCTCACGAGTTCGTAGCGACGAGTAGTATACGTTAGTTACCTTTGTAGTTCGCTTTTGTAATGTTTGGTGTACTTTTTATTATAGGTTCATATGATGCTTGTTCAGATGATTGCTAACGTTAGAAGTGGAGCTCTACAAGGATGATCTAAAAAGAAAAGTGATGAGCTTGTAAAGCTTTTGGAAGGCAAGTGTAACATGAGTTTTCTTTTGAAAGGTCCTTGTTTGGTTTTGGTAATTGAGTGACAACCTTAGGTGGACTAATTGTGTTTATGTGAGATACACAGGAAATTAGTCCACAGGTGATTATATCATGAAGGAGCTCATTGCATATGACATGGAGTCATGTGACCAAGGTGGCGAAGATCAAAATGAGGCTTGGCTCGACGGACCGGTTGCAAGTGTGCAGGGCAAGTCAGAGGCTTTGGAGCGATGAACCGTGGGGCGGTGAAGCTTGAGCAAGACTTGGCGCCGATGGACCGATGCAACGGTAAAGAGCAAGTGAGGTCAAGATCAACGGACCAACAAGGTCACATGATGATATGAAGTGGGTCATATCATTTGTAATATGGTTGGTGCATATATTACATCAACGTCGGAGGAGATGGAGTGGAATGCGCAAGGCAAAGGTATAGCCTAGGGCATTTCCATTTCACCGGTCATAGGTGTGTAAAGAAGTTGATGACCGGGTTTATGATAGATGGTCATACTATTAAGAGGGGCAAACTTGTTTGCATATCGGTCATCTAGTGCCACTTGAGCGATCTAACTTTGCATACGTGCTACGATCGAGTGGCGTGGCAAGTTGAGTGGCTAACTCCCCTTTAAGAAAATGATTGTGAAAATGTTAACACACGTGTACAAGGTGGTGAACACTTGTTGGTGTTGGCACATTTGCGAAGGCGGTGGAGTTTGAGCTGACAGGTAGTCTCGATAGGTCCTCCTGCTGCTGAAGTTAATTGGAGAAATTGTAAATTGGGGTTTATTTCTTCTGAGATCCATTATGTTACTCTTCTATTTTTACCTGTTCATTTTGGGTCTGATTTGAATATATTGGAAAATGTATGCTGAAAATTGATGAAATGTGTCTTGTTGATTGTGCCAAATAGATGGACAGGACATCGATTCTGGACGACACGGTTGACTACATGGACTGCTGGATAGTATCAAGCTGCTAAAGGAAGGACTGCAGGACTAGATCGACCTGTAGCAGCAGGAGACACCCGGTGTGCTTAGGGTCTTTCGGGAGCTCAACCCCAACGAGATAGTGGCCAGGAACACGAACACCCCAAAGGTAGAGAACAATTCTTTTCTTTTCTTTCTATGTGTGGAGCCGGAGCCACAGATAGATGGTTCTAGCAAGCATTTAGAGTTTTCGGTTGCATTTGGAGGAGTAATGTATCAGCAGAAATGCACTGGATTCAGAGGAAAATTTTGTTTCTGCACTAGTTTTATACTTTTCTATTCTTTTTTTCACCCCTTCCTATTTTCAGCTCTTTGTCAAATACTTCGGATAATAGAAATTGAAAAGGGAGGCGGGGTTGGGTTAACACACCATCCTTCTCTTTGAAATAATAATAAATAGTTAACTCATGCCTCTGAAGTCTAAACCTTAGGCTATTTCTCATTTTCTAAAGTTGCCTGAGGCATGTAGATGCACATTACGCATACTCAAGTTATATCATTATATCCAATTATCCATGCAGAGAATGCCCTGAAGATTGTTTACATGCATCCAATGACCTCAGGGACTACAGAAGAACGAGAGCAAAACAATAATGTTCTTATTTTTCTTGAAGTTTTCTAGGATGTCCATACCTACTGAAATATTTGGAGAGCATATGTAAGATACTCCCTAGAGGTAAGAAACTCGCCCCTGGCAAATATTTGGAGAGCACAGGTTATCATATTGCATTCTTATTTTTAATTGATGAATATTGTCATTTCTAGGTGGCCCAAGATCTTCAAAGAAGCGATGTTCCATTGTATCACCTTGAGCTATTGATTTTGGACGATTAATGGCTATGGAAAATATTTGAAGATTACGACATTGAGGGCTTTAGTAGATAGTCTTGACAAGGTAAAGATGTTTTACCAGTCATAGGGAATCCCCGAAGAGGCTATTTTTTTTAGTTTTATGATTTATTTTTTTCTAGATGTCACCGTAGAGTTAGCACGGGCAATATACTAGTATGTTACTAGGACCTATAGAAGTCAACGCTCTGCTTTAGGCAACGTATATTAGATGCGTTGGTATAGACCTTGCCAACGCATATATGGACTTTTACCAACACATATATGTGTTGCAAAAGGGGGTGTCATTTTGTAGTGAAGAGAAGATTCATTGACTACAGGTGCAGCAAACAATGTATCTGCTGCTTGCACTTCTAGTTGTATAAAAAAAGGTGAAAACAGTCCTGTGATCCACTAGAAAAAGCAAGAATTTGCAACAGAAGCATAGTAGTATACACAGCTAGCAACCAATGTTCTGAAAGCAGGAAGAAATGCAACTGAAAGCAAGACTGCAACTTCACAGTTCTGAAAACATCAAGAAATGCAACTTCACAGGGCTATTTGAAACATCAATGAAACATATTTACAGCTACAGTTTAGAACTACAACTTCAGGACAGTTTGCATTGCACAGCAGCAAGAAATGCAAGAGCGGACTGCTGATCGACGTGCTATATAACTCTAGAACAAGAAATGCAAGAGCGGACAACAAGAAATAATCTAGAGGACGCCCTGCTCACTAGTTCCTACACCGAGAATTTTTTATCTCATATATATATAAACATTCAACTGAAAACAGGAACTTTCCAGCTGCAAAGCAAGATTTTGCCTGTGACTAGCAGTTCTACCTAATCCGAGAAATGACAAGCAAACAATGTCGAATCCAATGTTCAAAGAAAACAGGGACCTCACAAGTGGATGAGCTAACACCAATGGTTGCCGGTGAAGTGGTAGTAGCTGGGGATCCCACATAATCTCCCACACACAGTTCACAAGCAAGGTTTGGACTCCCACTAGACGACGGTGTAGAACTCTGTGGTGAAGGTATATATTCCCTGGAAACCGGCAACAAAGTCTCATTTTGGGTCTCCTTGGCGGTAGTTGCGGCGGTCCGACGCACCTTAGCTGCGCAGATCGTCTCATCCATGATATCTACAGTTAAATGTGGAAAAAAATATAAGTTGATACTGTTGTACCAAATTCAGTGGCATGTTTGTCAGAGCTCAACCATTAAGAAAATTAACGCTGAACTGTGCCAGGTCGAGATGCTTAGTTATTGTCAGTCATATAATTAATTGGTCTATAATTCGACATTTCTAGCAAAAAAAGTGCTTGTAGTTGGCTGCTCTGATTAGAGTTGATAGCGTTTAGTCCAGAATTACTATGAGTGATACAATGGAATGAGCCTGTAAATTCTTCAGTGCTGCAGGAACTCTATCTTCTTGCTTTCAGAAGGAAAAGACTTGATTGTGTCAATTGGGAACAAGATGGAAGATCTCTTTAGCTTGGAGTATGACATTGTCGGTTAGCAATGTCAATTGACACAAGAAAAACTGATGTTGAAGAAACACTCCACGGCAATGACAAGTCATTATTATGTCTACAGAATTTTCTCTTCACGTGATTTCAATATCTTAGAATCCTGGCTCTGCAGCACTGAAGAAGCTATTTCCAATGTTGAACTATTTTTGGGCAGTAGCACAACAGCAGGTCTTCCAAGATTCCAATCACGAGAGGAAGAAGCAATTCGATCGTACCAGCATGGGACTCAATGGCGACGGGAGGAGTGGCAACAGAGGGGGGTCTCGACGGCGGCAGCGGCGACGGGGAGGGACGAGCCGCGGGGCGCACCACGGGGAGGAAGGAGCCGCACCGCATGGCGCGCTGCAGTGAGGCAGGAGCTGCACTGCAGGGGGCGCTGCAGGGAGGGAGGAGCTGCGCCATGGGGCTGCCGAACTCATGGCGGCAGAGGGCCAAGGAGCCCCAGGCCGCAAGCGACGGGAGGGCCGGAGCGGTGGCAGCGTTGCAGACTGTTCGACCCTTAGGGTCGATTGGGGTCACCGGGGGTTCGACCCTTTGGACCCTCTTCGTATTGGGGTCGACACGCTCCGAACTGGACGCCAAAACCAGGAGCGGATCGCATTTGACAACGGGTCGACCCGCCCCCTTGTAGTTTGAGGATTTTGATATCTCCTTTGGTTTAATGATCTCTCAAGAAATGATCATTGTTCGCCTAAACGGCCGTTTAGTCCGTTTAAACACCGTTTAAATGGTAAACAGAAGCCAGCCGTGTTGTTTAGGCCCTAAACGGTGAATTAAATGGTTGGGCCGTTTAAACCCGTTTAAACCGTTCAATCCCGTCTAAACGGTCTAAACAAAATCAAATTAAACGTGATTAAATGAGCTAAACAACCATTTAATCCATAATTAAGTGAATTAAAGGACTACGTCTATCACAATCAACATGAAACTAATTAACATTATAATTATATGAAGTGTTGTGGGATTTAGATTTCTTCCAACAAGATTATTTGGTAGAATATTTTATTTTTACAAGTGTAAATATGTATGGGTTCTAGCAAATTTTATTTTTACCTACATAAATATGTATATTTTATTGTTATTGTACAAAACCGTTTAGACCGTTTAACTCCGTTTAAACACCGTTTAAACGGTCTAAACACTAAACGAAGGGTGACCGACTGTTTACCGTTTAGCGTTTAGGAAAACATTGGAAATGATGATGGATGTCTATATGTTTGGTTCTTGAGTGGCTTACGAGATTATTTGCAAGTTTTATGGCATTGTCACACAATAATGGGATTTTGGTAAAGCGACATCCGAAATCTTGAAGGGTTTGCCTCATCTAAAGTAGTTGAGCACAGCATGCACCGACTGCATCATACTCGGCCTTGGCGGTGGAAAGGGCTACACAATTTTGCTTCTTAGAACTCTAAGACACTAGGGACCGTCTAAGAAATTGACATGTTCCCGAAGTGCTTTTTTTATCTACTTTGCAACCGGCGTAATCGGAATCTGAATACCTAAGTAGATCAAACTTAGAGCCCTTAGAATACCACAAGCCAAGGTTAGGAGTGTGTACTAGATATCTCAAGATTCTCTTACGGTCACTAAGCGACACTCTTTTGGGTTAGCTTGAAATCTAGCACACATGCACACACTAAGCATAATATCGGGCCTAGATGTGCACAAATAAAGTAGAGAGCCGATCATGGAATGATGTACCTCGGTGTCCACGGCTTTCCCATCATCATTGAGATCAAAATGTCCATTGATTGGCATGGCAGTTTTGATAGGCTTGGCATTCACTATGTCAAACTTCTTGAGCATATCATGGGTGTACTTCGTTTGTCTAATAAAAGTTCCATCCTTCACTAGCTTGATTTGAAAACCGAGGAAGAACTTTAATTCACCCATCATAGACATCTCAAATATTTTGGTCATAATCCTACTAAATTACTCACAAAAAGTATGATTAGTACTACCAAATATTATGTCATCAACATATATTTTACACACAAAGATATCTTTATCAACTTTGCGAGTGAAAAGAGTAGGATCGGCTTTGCCTATTTCAAAGCCTTGTTTAAGCAAGAATTCCTTAAGGAGTTCATACCATGCTCTTGGTGCTTACTTAAGCCCATAGAACGCCTTTTGGAGTTTGTAGACATGGTTAGGAAACTTGGGATCTTCGAAACCCGGTGGTTGCTCAATATAGACAAGTTCTTGGATAGGACCATTAAGGAATGCACTCTTCACATCCATTTGATATAACTTGAAGTTGTGATGAGTGGCATAGGCTAAAAGCATTTGGATTGCTTTAAGCCTTGCCACAGGTTGTGGGGGTCTGACCTCAAGTACCCACGGCGGACTACATGGGCCGCATGCAAGGGACGGTCCTGCCACAAGATCAAGGCTTGTGGCTCACGGCACAGCTTGGTGCATGCCACAAGATATCTCGGTGACATCCTGAAGATAGCATAGAATATGTTAGGATATGCCAAATATAATATTCCACGTAAATCTCATTTGTTACCCAATTAGTTGTAGACCTGATCAGCATGTAACCCTACCCCCTGGGCTATATAAGGCGGGTAGGGGACCCCCTCAAAACACACGCAATCATATACCATAGCCAATACAAACCGACGAGACACATGATTAGGGTATTATGTTAAGCTGATGGACTGAACTTGTATAAATCTTGTGTCTTGTCACCATCTCGCTCCTGATCTTGCTCACCTCTCCGATCAATCTACCACCGCGGGTAGCCCCCTCAATGGACTGCCGAGCATCTTTAGTCGATAGTTGGCGTGCCAGGTAGGGGTGTGCACTTGATCCCATGGCGAGCCAGATGGTACACCTTCCAGCCTCTCCGTTCGCTCCCTGGCCCGACCAAACCTTCACCGTCAGATCCATCACCTAGGTCATCAACGCCAACGGCGATGAAGAGATTGTCTAGCCGGTGCAGGGCAATCCTGTGCCGATCGCACCAACATCTGTGCCAGCAGATCTGATCTCAGGATCTCTCTCGGGGTCACCTTCCTGCCCGACAACTCACCCATCGGCGCCACGCCGGCTAAGGAAACTTGTCCAACAAGATGATCTGATCTCCTCCATAGATCGGGTCGACGAAAAGCTCGTCGAGTGCTTGTCTCCTCTGTGGCATAGCCATGCTTTGGGTATGGCACTGCTGTACGAAGCTAGACAACAAATGGTGAAAGAGTGTAGAGCTGGCTGTCTTGGCTGAATTTTAAGGATGCTTAGGTGTAAGATTGAGCATTTGGTTGCACATATTGACTTAAGCATTGTGTCCCCCTTTACAGTACGACTTTTCTTATATTCAAATTCAAAATACAAAAAGAAATAAACCTCCTTTGAGCTTGATGCTATCACCTTTTGTAATTTGGGGCTCCTCCGTTATATATAACATCCTCTATTATGAATCTCCTACTTATCATCTCTATAGATCTTATTAGTTTTCTAATTGCGTGGTCATTATCACCAAAACCCACAATTAGGGCTTGATTGCACTTACACTAATGACCTGGGGGTGGCTACCAATTCTTGTACGACACCCCCAAGAGATCAGGAGGCGATGACGAAAGCCATGGTGAGACCATGTCGCATAGGACAACTAGCGAACCACCACTGTGCCAACAGCGCCATTACAACTGGCACAGTAGCACCACGCCACTCCATACTACGACGTGGGCACAAGACCATGACGACAACCACGCACGGACGTACGGTACACCAAGACAAGATAGCCTTCCTTACCGGCCAAGTTAGCTAGTTTCCCTCCCTCAGGCTCACGACCCCTCGGTCGGGAGAACCTATCTCTTTGTATGTGGCCTGGCCTCGGACTCTATATAAGGGCAGCCAGGGCACCTCTCTGATCATCTATCATTCTCCTACATCATTCACTCTTCTTGCACACCCCATTGTAAGAACTTCAGAGCATTCCACCGAGGAACACACACTCGATCTTTCTCTGAGACTAGATGTAGGGCTCCGTCTTAAACCAGTATATTTCCTTGTGTCTTTGGATGCTACCATCGTCTTCCTAGAGCAGCATGACATTCATACAAATTCACTAGGCGGTTGACGAAACACCGACACATATGAATGATCATGAATGTGCAACTCCATATTGCACAAATTTGCATTAATCTACAACCATCATCTTAGAGTAACAAGCGACATTGTCTTTCATAAATAAAGGCATAAAGAAGGTGTAATTTGGCAAGCACAATGGTAATCTATATTAATGCTTTTGGCATAGTGTACTCTATTTTAATTCAAAAGAAGATGCAAGATAAGAATACAAATATAGCATTGGTCACACCCCTAAATTACTTGCCTTTTCACCGAAGAAAACAACCTTGACAAGCACGTCTAAGAGCGGTTATGAGACTACTAATTTTTGACCCTATTCCACCGGCAAATTTTTTATGTAATAGGGCCAAAACTAAGGCAATAGCTTCTTATCACATTAATTTCGCATTTGATGCGAGCCGATGTAAGAGATCTCGATGCAATAGCCTTTTCACATCGGTTTGTTGTGGTCGATGCGTGGGTCGCTATTGCATCGACCATCATTGTCTCTTGCATCAGAATAGAGAGATACAAAAGGGCTATTGCATCAAAATCATTTTGATGCGAGGTCGCTATTGCATCAGCCATGGATGTCTCTTGCATCATGATAGAAAGATGCAAAAAGGTTATTACATCATAATCATGTTAATGCAATACATCTAATAAATTTGATGCAATAACAGTTTCTATTGCAATAGCTAATGTTTGGTGCAATAAACCGTATTGCATTGATATTTATGTTCAGTGCAATACAACCTGTTGCATCAACATTAGTGTCGGATATATAGGCCAGTGGTACCTACACCGTCCGTATATATGACCATGTCCAAGCTGTCGGCCCAAGAGCCGTCAAGGAAGAGGCCCACGAGGGCTGAGGCAGTCGATCAACATGGAGACCAAGGCAAGCCAAGAATATCCAAGATAGGCGTATCTGGACGATAACTAGGATCAATCTGTTGCGCATTCCATGTAATAAACTAGAAATCCAATCTGTTAGCCAGATCACCCTCATTGTAACCCTACCCCCTCTGCCTATATAAAGGAGGGTAGGGACCTTGGGCTCGGGATCCAACTTCTCTCATTCCAATCTACTACGTAGCTAGGGAGCAACAACCCCTGTAATTGAGCATATGAATACATGAGTAGCAGCAGCAGCACTTGAGTAGGGTTTTACGCGCACCACGGCCTGAACCAGTATAAATCATTGTGTCTCGTTTGTTACCATCTGATTTTGTCTACGCGATCACGTTGCCAGGCATTGCTGGAGCTAATTCATCCAACAGTTGGCACACTAGGTAGGGGCCTTTTGCGTACAAACTAATATTGTGTTTCAGATGGGAATTGTCTTCAAGTTCGGTGACGAACTGGAGGAGGTGCAGCTGGGCAAGAGGATCACCTTCGGCAAACTCGACTTCATCACCAACCAGTTTGGGGACCTGCACTTGCAGGAACCCGAGCCGACCGAGCAGGAGGAGGAGCAGTCCCTCTAGATCCGTGCTTTCGCCGCTGGACTGGAGGAGGTTATAGACGGAGGACCACACGCCATCGCCGAGCACCTGGCTCGCTACGGTCAGCTTCTCGCCGAAAAAATATGGCTTTGGAGGATTACAACTATGTCTATGTGCTTTGTAATTTGACAATAGAGGAAGCTTTGCTTCACCTCTTTTGGAATGCCCGTTTGCAGTAGATTGTTGGGAAGTTTGGAGTTAGTCACACCGCAACCTAGAGCTCCTTTTGGTGTTATTGTCTCCTTCAGAAATCAGCTGCACCTACCCTTCTTCATGGAAGTGATTATTCCTATGTGTTGGGCCATTTGGTTATACATAATGATGCAAATCAGCTGCACCTACCCTTCTTCATGGAAGTGATTATTCCTATGTGTTGGGCCATTTGGTTTATTGGTTATACATAATGATGCAATTTTCAGGCAAATTCAACCATCCTTACAGCATGGCAATGGCACTTTAGGACGGATTTTGCTCAGGTTATCCTTAGAGCAAAGAATATTTATGAACAAGAAACTAGTCTATGGCTAAGAGCTTATGTATAATCCTCTTGAGTTTCTTTGTAACTTTCTTTATTTCATAAGCTTGTTGTAAAACTCTTTTTGTTTGGAATAAAAGCCCAATAGGAGATGCCCCCTCCTGTTTTTCTCAATCTTTTGTTTTTCTTGAGATATAGCAGATGTGAGGCACTCTCTTGAGTGTCTTTATCGAAAAAAATAAGAAAGACATATAAGCTGAGCATCAATTAGTAGTAGTAGTAGTAGTATTTTGTTGGGTTGCCAAATCAAAGCTTGCACTCATTACAAACTTCAGTAGCAATCTACTCTCTTCTTTCTAAAATGTATTTTGATAATGGGTCAAAAACTTAGGACAATATTTTTAACATATTTTTATTACTAAAGTAAAAGAGTCACGTGAGAGGTTAAAAGTCACGTAGCATAGTGGTTCATCACGTCACGTGAGAGGTGGCGAGCGTGACAGAAAAGAATCCTCCGATTGTTAATCACAGCGTCGCCAGACGGTCCTGCTTCCGGTAAACCATTAAATTCGTCTCAATAAATCTTTCAAAACTAGATCACACATGGATATATTTAGATAAAATAACAAGTGGGTCCCACAGTGGATAGAGTAGATAGAGGATGATATAGAGGATGTATGAGTGCGGAAGAATTAAGTATAGAGGAGAGAATCTTGCTGACTAGGACGTATAGAAGATAAATATAGAGGTCCATGAGTGCGGATAGCCTAAAGGCACCCGCAACAATTAACGGCATTTCACTCTCTATAAGAGTACGTGGCACTGCCAGCTCAAACCACAGCGACGACCCCTCGTCCCCTCCAACAGTACGTAAGTACATATTCATCTTTAGGCTGTCTGCACCGGCACCCGCTAAACCATCCTCCAGGAGCATATACCGTAAAAAACGCCCGCAGCGGGTACGCTATCGCCGTCCGCTATCCTCTAGGACCGGCTCCCGTCCGCCAATTTTGGCGTGGTAGCGGGCGTGCGCTATCCGTGCTTGGGGCCTGCTGCCCACCACCGCGAGGCGCCTCCCTCCGCCGGTCCCTGCCAAGCTCGCCCGGAGCCGCCGCCCGCCTCTCCCATGCCCACGCCGGCGTCCATGGCCCCCTCTGCTCGCCTGGAGAGGGAAAAGGGGAGGAGCAAAGGAGGAGGTCGAGCCGCTGCCGGAGCTCCATGACCCGAGCTCAAGCCGCTGCCGCCGCTGGATCCGCGAGCTCGAGGCCCTCCACGCCGGGACCTCCGCAGCTCCGGTGGCCGTGCGTGGAGGGGGCACGGTGCAGGGAGGGGGCGGCGTGGTCGGCCGCCGGTGGAGGAAGCCGGGAGGGGAGAGGGAGAAGGAGAAGGGGGGCACTGCCGCACGGGCCTCCGCCTCCGATGCGCTCGAGAAAGAGGGAGAGAGAGAATGGGGAGGGAGGGCGGTGCGGTCGAATGGATAAAGGAGAGGGGAAAAAGAAAAGGAAAGGAAAGAGAAAAAGGGAAAAAAGAAAAAAGGAAAAAAAATATGATAAGTGGGCCTCATAGTGGATAGATGATGATATAGAGTATGGATGGGTGCAGGAGAAAGTGATATAGAGGATGGAATCTCGATGACCAGGACAAAATATTTTTTTTAGAGGATGAATTTAGAGGATAAATAGTGCAGTCAGTCTTAGTGCGTCGTCCAAGCCCTTGTCCCGGTAAATATCCTTCGCGGTAGAGAACTACTCCCTCCGTTTCAGAAAAAGTGATGTTTTAGGTTTTTCAGATATTGTGTTCGACCGTTCGTCTTATTCAAAAAATTTTAATAAATATTATTTATTTTGTTATGACTTATTTTATCATTAGAGATACTTCAATAATGATTTATTTATTTTATAATTTGCACAAAAATTTTGAATAAGTCGAACGGTCAAACACGATGTCTGAAAATCCCAAAACGTCACTTTTTCTGGTACGGAGGGAGTAGAGCCTGTTTAGTTCCCGAAATATTTTACGAAAGGCTACTGTAGCACTTTACGTTGTTATTTGGTAATTAGTGTCCAATCATGACCTAATTAGGCTTAAAAGATTTGTCTCGTCTATTTTGTCTAAACTATATAATTAATTTTATTTTTTATCTATATTTAATGTTCTGTGTATGTGTCTAAAGATTCGATGTCACGAAGAATTTACTGTTATTTTGCGAAATATTTTGCCCAGACATCAAAGCTGACAGCACGCTACGATGATGGACCTACTCACGTGAAAAGCCGTGAAACGACTCTCGCTGCATGCAGCGGCAATCTTTTCTCTCTCCTACATTCTCTTTCCTAGGTGGAGCTCTCGCAGAAAGTTTTGGTCACGTTTAGTTGGTAATTTTTTTAAAAAAAAAGCACCGTAGTATTTTTCGTTTATATTTGATAAACTTTGTTTAATCATGAATTAACTAGGCTCAAAAGATTCGTCTCGATATTTACAAACAAACTATGCAATTAGATATTTTTTTACCTATATTTAATACTCCATACATGTGCCGGCATATGTGATGTGACGAAAAATTTTGAAAACTTTTTGCATTTTGGCACAAACTAAACGAGGCCTATCGACTTGTTGAGGGTGCCCTAATGCTGTCGCCTGCCGCCGCCCGGAGGCTCGACCATTCGTCCATTCCTCCAGATGGCGTCCATCTTGCAGTGCCAGGTACGTAGCCGGCCGTGTCCGGTATGCGGCGTTAGATTGGCTAGACTTAGATTTTGACAGGACAATGTACTGATGTCCTGCTTATATGTCTGTCCACTTGAGTAGAAATGAGCTCCTTTAGAGCAAGGCCGCATGTGATGCATGATTAGTATCTGTGACCACTCCTAAATTATTGGTTTGCCCATGCGTATTGCCATGAGTTTTGATTTTGTTACTATAGTTGGAAATGGACCAATGGTCGCACAAGTACTCAGCTTTTGAAGCCAATGTTCATTAGTAACAAGGAGTACAAGTAGTGGTTATGAAGTATGATCACGTAGCACTT
Source organism: Saccharum spontaneum (assembly GCA_022457205.1). Lineage (NCBI taxonomy): Eukaryota > Viridiplantae > Streptophyta > Magnoliopsida > Poales > Poaceae > Saccharum > Saccharum spontaneum. The sequence continues at coordinate 16,480,532 of CM039617.1, read as the reverse complement.
TCCTGGTAATCTTAACAAACTACCTCTTGAGAAATGGCGGACATATATGACGACTGTCAAAGCTGTTCTCACTTCTCAGCGATACCCTTCTGAAGATGTTTGTTTTCCTTTACGTATACTGGTTGCTGGTCGATCAGGGGCACTCTACAAACTGTAAGTACGTAGCCAGATGGGCCGAAGAAATGCACAAGCTAGATTCACTGACAAGATGGTTGGTGCAGTCTGCTTCATTCTCACCAAATGTTGTGTACGGCTCAACGGAAACGTGTTGGACGTCTAGGATAAGGCCCGGTGTAGTTCTAAAAATTTTTAGGTTCACCCGTCACATCGAATATTTAGACACATGAAGTACTAAATGTAGATGAAAAAAACTAATTGCACAGTTTGGTTAAAAATCACGAGACGAATCTTTTAAGCCTAATTAGTCTATGATTAGCCTTAGGTACTACAGTGACCCACATGTGCTAATGACGGATTAATTAGACTTAATAAATTCGTCTCGCAGTTTCTAGGCAAGCTATGTAATTAGGCCAGTCTCAATGGGGATTTCATGTCACTGTTTCCAACACATCCAAATTTTGGAAATAGTGCAGAAGAGTTTCATCCCCATGAAACTCTCTCTGCTCCCATGAAACTCTTACCATCTCTCTCTTCATAAATATAGTGCCACATCAGCATAATTAATGCCTATAAAACTCTGATGAAACCCCATTGAGACTGGCCTTAGTTTTTTTATTAGTATCCGAAAATCCCATCCGACATCACATAAAACATCCGATATGATACCTAAAAATTTTCTTTTCGCGAACTAAACACAGCCCTGTCAGATCACCGAGGCCTGCCAAGTTTTGTTTGGGTTCTTCATCAGTTCTTGGACACTTAGTCTCTGACCGTGTCAAAGAGAGTGATCTGAATCTCCGTGATTTTTCGGCATTTGCTACAATGTCATCGTCCAACATCCAAATTGCATGTTCCGATATCAAGACAAGGCTTCTAATAAGAAGTGATAAATTATTTCCCGATAATAACAAATGACATGCTATCACGCTGAGGATTGGCCGGAACTTCAGAATGCAAGCATCGGATTCGTTTTAAGGGACTTATCCCATTTCGAGTCGAACCTGTTAGATGGAGCTGACAGCATGGCTCGACGTCGTGATCTAATAATAATCGCCATATTAGTCTCCCGCCACCAGATCGGGCATTATTTTAGGTCGATATATGTCATCAAGGCTAATCATGCATATTTTATCGAAGTATATTTAATAAAATTAGATGACGACACCACCAGATCATCAAGGCCTGGTCGCTTGTTTTGGTTGTTCAGTTCTCAGTCTGGCCCTTTGTGGATATCATTACATACTACCGTCTGCTGCAGTGTATCGTCGTCCAACACGTCCCAAACTGCGTGATGTTCATACAACCGTGTAAAATTGCATGACGAAGAGCTTCAAATTTAAAAGCGTCGGATTCCTGCAGGCAATTGCTCATTCTCCATTTTTGTGAAGAAGGGCAATTATCCATTTTGGAACCAAAATCTATCAGATCGAGTGACAATACGGTGCGGCGTCGCGATATCGGATCAAATTCAGTCAGGTGGCCAAACCACACTATTCTCGATCCATATGACAGCAAAATTAATTAACCATATCTAAGGAAGGACGATATCGGACGAAATTAGCCGAAAGATTTTTGAATTTTTTTCCCCCCATAAATTGAGAAGAGAAGCACGCCTTTAGCCTGGCCTAGGCTAGCTATCTTTCTTGTCCATCTCGTCATGGGAGAAGAAGCGTCCACGCTGACTCCCATGAAAGCGTTGTTCCACCTCCATCCATGGCAGCTTGGTGGCACCTTGCACGATCCGAGAAGCGTCGGTGCGGGCCGGCACACGTACGCAGCGAGACCCTCCCGAGCACCGGCCCGAGGCCCAAACTGTGGAGAAGCTTGGAATTTGCCGGCACATGCACACGCACACGCACATGGACAGGCTACCAACTCGCGGCTTGTACCACCCGTCGATTATGCTGAAGGGTGTGTTTAGTCCCTGTAAAATTTTTTAGAAGCATAGTAACTCTTTCGTTTGTATTTGATAATTAGTGTCCAATCATGAACTAATTAGGTTCTAAAGATTCGTCTCGTGATTTACAACCAAACTGTGTAATTAGTTATTTTTTATCTATATTTAATGCTCCATACATACGTCTAAAGATTCGATGTGACGGAGAATCTTGCAAAAATTTTAAAATTTTGAAGGAACTAAACACACCCTTTGTTGTAAAAAAAGCGAACAAGGTGCTGTGACAGTGATGAGTGCAGCTTGCCGTGGCCGGCAGGTATGGCGTGGGATTCGACGAGTCAACGTCGCCTCGCACGCCGCGGCCTCTGGGGTCGTGTCGACACCACCCGGACCGGCTAACCGGCCATCGGTGCCCGAATCCAAGCTAGTACGTGGTAGGTTAGTGTATTGGTTATGTGCATTATGCTACTCCTGCGATGCTGGAATATGATAAGCCTGCAGTGTTTAGAGGACTGCATCCAGCTCGGTCAGGTTCTTCTTCCCTGCCGGCCACGGTCACCGTCGCTGTCTCGGGACAGACAACCCAATAACCTTAGGCTGTCCTCGCCTCCTTAGTAGCTGCACTGGATTTGGTTATCCAGGCTTCCGCCAGCAGCTTGCAAATGCCGGTGTTTATCGAAAATGCTCAACCTGACTACGTAGCTGCTGGACTGCTTTACACTTGCGCCCCTAGTCATGGCACGGTGAAATTGCTCTGCTCCACTGGATTTGTCATGGAATTAGCAAGTTGTTGCGTGCCTGTGTACTCCACTTAGTGACTCAGCGTGGCATCTCCAAAAGCTGAATAGACAACGGCAGCATAGCAGCTTCTTGGTCCTGGCCAGGCTCGTGCCCTATTGCGTTTGGTTCAAAGATAAGAATGGATGAAATGGACCCATTCTAACATTCTAGAGTGGAATGAACTCATCTCTATGTTCAGTTGAGGGAACAAGGATGTTCTCGATTTGTGTTTGGTAGGGGATGGAAAGAGATTGTATGGATGGTAATTTTTGGTCCATTTACCACCGTTATATAGGTTCTTCTTCCTTTCGCCGACCTCTGCCCATCCAGTGGTCTTGATTGCGCCACCCTAACCGGCTGCCCATCCATGGTGGCCCATCTAGTGCAGTGGGGCTCAGTCGCGGCACTTGTTGGGCCACGCCGTCAGTTGCACCGCCCAGCGCAGCCCTCACCCATATGTGCCTCCTGTCCGGCCGCTCCACTCTAGCCAGCTCCTGCCATGCCATGGCCGCCGACGTCCTCATCAGGCCATTGCTTGGTCGTGCCCTCGTCCTATCCATTCGAACAACCTGACCCCCACCCATCTACGTTGTTCGCCTAAGTCTCGCCCAACCACGTGCACTCCAGCTAGCTCACGCCCATCTGTGCCATGGCCACCGTCCGCCCAACCCCCACACCTAGCCGTGTGCACCCCGTTCGGTCGATCTGCACCCAACCGTGTGAAGGCTAGAGGAGATGAGAAACGCACGACGTGACCTAAGCACGAGCTCGTCCGCCTCTTTTGGAGAGACAGAGTTGCCCCCACAAATTTGGGAAATATTTTTAGTGGTGGGCTAACCCTGCCTCTTCTATTTCCTAACCAAACATTATGACAAATGGAACCTCCAAGCTTCTTGTGGTGTGACCGGTTAGAACACTGTGCTCCGGGACTCTGTCGTCCGACCCGGGCTCGAAACCTGACACCTTATTTTCAAAGACACAGGGGAGTCTTCTCCTAGATCAGTGTTTTTTTTATGAAAACTGGAACCATCCCATTCTGTCCAACCTTTTCTAGCTTTGAAATCAAATTACACTACCTACGTTTTCAATTAAGCATCAGGAGTACTTCTAATACAAATTGATTATTTGTCATTCGTACCTTTCATATAGCTTTCTCTTTTCCTACTGCAGTACATCTCAGTCTCTCTTACTCGTTTCTTGCACAACACACGTTTTTCACTCCTCACTAATTCCAGGGTCACTGATCCTTTGCTGGAATGCTGAATTAACGATGCTTGTCGGCAACTAATAGGGGACGAGCAGCAGAACAGGCCATTGACATGTGAGCAATAGCTTTCTCCAACAAAAGGCGTTAGTGCGACTATGCGAGTGAGGCGCCGCCAACTTCGCCTGTGTAGTTGGTGAAAAATTTTGGGTAAGTTTCTGTAGTACTTTTCGTTGTTATTTGACAAAATTTATCCAATTATGGACTAACTAGGCTCAAAAGATTATTCTCGACATTTACAGACAAACTGTGCAATTAGTTATTTTTTTTACCTAATGCTTCATGCATGCGTTCAAAGATTCGATGTGACAGGTACTGCGTAAACTTTTTTTTTTGGCTTTTGTAGCCAACTACACAGGCCCTATGTTTGCCTCGTGACACGCACGTACGGCCTATCATATCGTATACAGCTACCGAATGAAAATGTATTGTCCCATGTTATATTTTGGACTGTTCTTCTAACAGTTTTTTTGGCACTACAATTAATAAATTATATCAGTTTCCAAAATGTTCTATGATATTTTAACTATACGCTGATTGTTCAGGTAGGAATTTTCCCCCATGATATATTTTGAATTGTCCCAATGATAATAAACTATTGTTCTGTTAGTACAATGCAGTCGGCCCAAGATTTTCAAAATGTTCTGTTTGGAGCTATAGTTTGATTGTTTCGGTAGGAAGTGTTCACCATTCTATATTAGATTATGAATTGTTCTCTTCGCATAAAAAAAGATTATGACTTGTCCTATTGGTGAAAAGTTATTGTTCTTGAAAAATTATTTTTCAGTACATGTCAATCGTTTCATGATTTTTTTATATGTTCTATGATATTTTTAGTTTATTCTCTTGTATTGTTTTGATTTCTTCATATTGTATAATTAGAAATGTTCAATATGATATTTGTTTATAGCTCCTAAAAGAGCTACACAATTTTTTTATTCTTTATATAGTAGAAACCTCAACTAGGTCCAGGAGTTAGAGAAAATTCGAAAGAGGTGTGATTGTGTTGTGTGTGCATAGATTTTTATCATAGGGGTGCAAATATAATAAAATTTGATCACAACAACTGTATTTCATTTTCATGTGGGTGCGTTCGCATCCCCTACTGACTACCCTGACTAGGGCTAAGTCTATTGCATTCATGTTGAATGCATTCATGCTAGTTGCATTTTATGTTTTTAAAATATGTCAATAGATTGATTAGAATACTCTAGGAGTTTTCTAATTTTTGATATGTTTTTTCTAATTTTTCTATAGCTAAATCTAATTTGTGGAAGCTTATAAATGTATTTTCACGATCTCTAAATGTATCTTGCATCCATGATGTTTTACATCATAGTTTTATTATGAAAATCTCTAAGGCATTTATTACTTCCTCCGTTCCAAATTGAAGTCCTCGGTTTTTAGATATATAACTTTTACTGCTATATATCTTGACATAATATATATCTAGGTTCATAGCAAAAGTTATGTACATAGAAAAGACAGAACGACTTACAAATTAGAACTATGGGGTAGATGTTTCGGATTTTTTACAGATTTGTTTTGGATATATTCCTACTTTTATTGAGCTAAATCAAATTCCTGGAAGCTTCTACATATGTTTTTGGTAAGCTATAAATATTTTGTTTAGGTTTCTTATGTTCCAACTATCTCTAGGATTTTTCTCATAATTTTAGAAGCTAGAGACTAGAGATAACTTTTCGTGGTTTAAAAATCTTATTATTAGGTGTTTAACAAATTTATATTAGTTTGAAAATGATGAAACCGTCTAGAAAACCATTTTTAACCTGGCAGAGGTAACTTGAACGTTTTAGGAGTTGAAGACACACGGTGGTTATTTCTTGGCAAAAAAGAGTTTTCCGCTCAAAATTCTTCTCCCGGCTTGGGCCGAAGCTCAAAATTCTCATCTCTCTCAAACTGTTACTGGGTCGTAAGTCGCAATCCATCAGGCCGAAGGGGCCTTCCTGTCTTACAGCCCACGCCAAATGCTCCCATTCCTTAGGGTCCATACGCGTCGACGACTCAAGGCCCATCTAAAATGTTTCAAGTGGTGGAAGCAATCATTTATTTAGGCCTCCGGTCCAAGAGCGCACTAAAAGCCCATTCCATTCCCTTCTTGTCGCGCTTGCTATGGCCAATTTTCGTGATCCGAGTTACTTTGGTGCGTTTAGGCGACGATCTCGCATCTCCAGGAGGAGATCTCGAAGTCCGGCACTGATCTGGACGCGCTCAAAGTGAGTTCCGCATTTCGCAGCGAATTTGGGCTCTTTGTTGCTTTAGTATTAATTAACGTATGTTCATCCTGGTGTATGGTTCGAATCGGAATGGATGTGCTGTTGGCGCTTGACGAATTTGCTCCAAAAGAGCAAGGGAGACAGTGAGAGGTGGGTAATATGAACTCTATCTAATGCCTTGTTGCTCTACCAAATGTCCCATATGTATTGTTCTGTACAATAATTTTGTTTCACTGCTGGTCGTGCTTATACTTTCCCTCACTGCTGCAGAGAGGAGTTCATTAGCAAGATGTATGAGATAAACACAAAGATAAGGTATAGAATGTTGTGTTTTGTCTGTGATAATTTCTTTTGCTGTTTGATGCAATCATAACTCAAACTATAACTGATGTTGCATCTCCTTTTTGGCTTTGCCTCTAGCGGTGTTGGCAGTAATTACCTCTAGGGATATGATGTATTGTTTGGGTATTCTCAAAATACTTGAGAATGTGAGGTACAAGGGAGCACAGTGGTAACACTTTCCATATGAAACATGTATCAGGGGTGCTCGCATGAGTCATGACATTGCACTAAGAGGGCACTTTAAGATTCTTATTACATCCTACTTTTACTGTTTTCAATTTCCATGAATTTGGCATTTCCTTGCTGGCTAAAACTTGTTTTTGTAAGTTTGAATTTTGTTACTATCATGTTAATTATTGAAAAGTAGTACTATCTTGTTCATTATCCAGAGAAATAATATTCCTTTTCTACAGGCAATTTCAACAGATGGTCTCCGTAGAATTAGCAGAGCACAATCACTGTGAGCCGTCTACAGAAGGTAAGTAGTGAAAATCAGAATGCAACATACCACTTTCTGTTCCTGAATCGTGCAAGGGGTTCCATTGCATATGTGTTTTTCTAGTCATTTCTTGTTTATTGCTTCTTTCCTTTTACAGAATCTAAATGATTGATGATTGGAACTCTTAAGAATTGCACGCTGCACTCTGCTTGAATTTTCCCCCATAAGTTTGCAATATTAAATTATGTCAAATTGTTGAATCTGATTGTGTACGTTATGTTTTAGAGTTTTTGTGCATTGCAAGGTGACAGCTGATAATTGCTCATTTATTACTGTAAGCAAAACATGTGATTATTTAATAGCAGAGTGGAACTTCAAGATAACCCAGTTTGGTGTTGGCTTTGGATTTATGGATCTAATTTGTGTTGTTAAATTTTGTAAAACTGTTTGTCTGTTGATTTCTCATCTTGTTTCTTTAGTATGTCTTTCATAGTTAGTCTAAACATACTTTGTCCTCTCCAGTAGTCAAATGTATTGATGTTACAATATGTTAGTGATACTGCTCGTTTCCTTCTCTTTGACAGTTTGCAATTAACGTATGGCTCAATTTGTGCACTTCATTCCCTTACACTATCTGAGATGTCCCCTTTGTAGGCCAACATGTCAGAGACGAGAGTAAAAATGTGGACTCAGAAGGCAGTTTGAAAGATTTGGCAGATAAGGTGAGCAACATTGAAGCTGAGATGCAGCTCTTGGAAGAAGAGTATAAAAAAGATCTGCTTGATCATGATAAGGTGTGCTGTTCCCAAAGCATTGTATTATATTTATCTGCACAATGTTAACTGATTAAGCAGAGATCTTCCAACATCTTCTCATTTTTCTGTTCATAAGACCATCCCGATGAAAATCTGTGGCTGTGAATTACGTGATATTTGAATGACAGCTGACATGCTCTGTATTTACTAAGTATAGACAGTATGCGAACCATTAAACTGTCTAATGCATATTAATAGTTTAATACTAAGTTGTTGTAGTTCATCAATCAGGAAAGTGAGAAACATGATGACGATGCATAATGCTTGTTACTGTCTGGTTAATGCATCTGAAGGCAAATTTATTAACTGTCGAGCTGTACATCAGTACATGTGTTCGCCAAAGGCTGTTCAGCATTACAAACATTAGTAGGCGACACAGTGTCAAGGGTCATGGCTGACGTGCAGGCAGAGGATGTATGTGGTTCAACTGCTGTGTCATCTATTTTTAATAATCCATATTAACCTTCAGTCTCCCTCGTCAGTGTCCTGCCAGTTTAACGAAACCAATGATTTTGTTGTTTTGTTTGCAGGTCCGTCAGGAGCTGGCCGATGTCCAAGCAAAGAGAGCTCTTATGGAGGCTGTTATGGGAGAGACAAAGCAGCTGCAGGAGCTCAGCGAATATCCTGAAATTTATGTACAGAGCTATCTGTTTCTATGCATTTCTATTCACATTTCCCCATGCTTTCGGCGAAGCTTTCTTTAACTTGGAACACGCGGACAGCTGAACTGGAGAAGGTGCACGCTTCACTTGCAGAGGAGCTGCAGCGTCGGTACACATGCCCCGGTTGCGGAGTCAACAACATGCCTGGGCTGGAGGAGGCCGCGAACTAGAGGAGGTGTCGCTTGATGTGCCGTGCATACACAATTTTGTCAGATGGGTGACGTGGGGCTGTGGCTACCGGATTCTTGAACTTGTCGATGAGGGATTTGATTATACTCCTAGTGAGTACTCAGTAGAAGCCTTAGATGAGCTTGTCAAGTTGTCATACACATCGGCGAGCTGTGCCTGTGAGTTCCTGTCTGGAGAAGTTGAGCTATGAAAGTTGAGGAATGTCTGGTCCTGTCTGAACCTATATTACCCATTCCTATGCTCTACCTTCGTCTGGTTGCCATCTTAATGTGTTTGCCTTGTGTTCCTTTTGTCGTTCCATGATAGAATCACAACTATGGGAGGTTGGGAACCCAGCTTTTCCTCCCCTCCACTCAATTCACACAATTCCCTCATCAATTCACACCACCTATGCAATTACAGCCTTGATTGCGGCAGCGCTTAGTCCACGTCAGGAGCGATGATCTATTGCAAGATTTGTCATGACTGATGTCGAGCCCTTACGGTATGGTGAGACCGGCGAGCAGGTTGGCACGTCCATCAGCAGCCGGCACTGCCTTGCTCTGTGTTTTTCTCTTGTTTGTTTTTTTCTTTCCATACCAGTTTCCCAAACAACAATCAGGAGGTTCAACAAGTAGCAAAAGACTACGATCTGGGTATCTCAGGCAGACCGAGGAGGATAATTACACTATCCTTGCATTGTTCTTCATTTCTCTATATCTAACTCTCTAGAGATGATTATTTATAAATGCTGTCCATCTTAATTAACAAGGCTGAGCAGCAGTGCACTTTGTTTTTATCCAAACAGCAAACTACAAGAGGAACAGTTACAAGGGATTGCGTACAGGCGCTTAAAATTTCATTTGTAAAGTTGCCAAACAGGCCCTCAGCCTCAGCGTAGCTTCAGTGCAGCACGCTAAGTATAGCGAAAGAAGTATAGATTTCAGGATCCTTCTCGCCCTTGTATTTACATTTCGCAAAAAGCAAGGGAGCAAAAAACTAGATGGCTTCTATTTCTCAAGTTTCTGATGTCTTTGCTGTTTTTGCTGCGACACACACAACATATGGCATCACCAGCGCCGAGATTCTGCCTACAACACTACATTGGTGGCATGCTATTGATCCTACAAAATTTTGCCTCCTGAGGGGGGGTCTACAAAACACTGTCAACATTATGCTAATTACCAACACCAAGCAATGGTGTAATGTCGGATCAAGACAGATCATGATGTTAGTTTCTCCAAAGTTTCTAATAGCCTGACAGAGTTCTGCTTATTTCTGACTAGGACACTGATTTCATCCAGAGCTTCTTGCTTTGCAATATAGCTCCCAACTGCTTTGACATATGGGAATTCTGGTCCAAACAAATGAGCAGCACAAGCTGCCTTAGCAGCCAGGAGCTTGCAATCACCTGTAAAAACACACAACTGTTTTTAGCCGTGATCCCATCGCACACATCTGAATATAGCATGCTAAGGGGAATATGTGCCTGATAATTCTAATTCCACACCATAATGTCATTATGTTCTCCAAGGAATCACCATACCACTACATTATTTACTATCAACGTTTTGGGACAGCAATGCAGTAACACTAGATTTTGGGACAGTAATCCAATTTGGGTGTAGCCCCAACATATCTTGTGTCGCTGACATGCTCACAAACCTCACCGATAAGGTTATCATTATGTACAGCAAAGGAACAAGTTGTCACAGGAACATGGAATACCAGAGAAAACCTTTTCACACCAGTACACCGTAAAGAAGAATTGAATCAAATTGGCTTATCGGTGATCCAATACTAAACAATATGCTGCAGGGTTCTGCATACAGATACCCATCATTTTCATAAAAACAGTAACCCTAGATCAACCAAAAAAATATTCCCAGTCTCACATAGTATAATATGGAACAAATTAGAGTCAATATGGATGACACTTACTGGCCTAACTAATCTTAATTAAAGTAGGACATTATGTCATTTTATGCCAGTAATATGAATGAATGAGCAGCTACCTGATCGAGTTTCTGATGTATAAGCATTTTGGCTGAAATGATGGTGTGCCCACCATCTGCATCGGGCCTTCCATGATTCTCTGGTAAACCGCTCAAAAAAGACTGAAGACAATTTACTGGAAACCTCCAATGCTTCATCTCCATGGGTATTAGTACATGATATGCAATCCTCACAGTCAGCAGTATTGTCAGAAAAAAGCCGAAGGAAACATGATGCAAGCTCTTCCCATATGCAGGGTTTTCCATTGACGGAATCTAAATGTAAAGCTATTGCCTCGAGTAGTTGGATGGCATTATAATATCCTGGGGGTAACCAATACAAAAAAAAGGCGAAGGCAAACATTGCTTAGCAAAATACGTCATTTCCCAGATAAGTAGTCCATTGACAAGTCTAAAAGTAAAGCTATTGCCTCAAATAGTTGGATGGTGATCCAGGGGCAACCAACAGAAGAAAAAGTGATGAATACAAACATTTGCTTAGCGCAAAATTCTTCAAATCACCACAACCTAAATTGATGTTCAGATATTTTTGCACCATGGAAAATAGTCAGAGGAACATCGAAACCATGAAGTCAATGTCTTGGCGTGAGGAAAAATATATAAGCTCTAGTTGATTCTTCCATATCTGAACTGCAGCAGCCTAACACCCTTTTGACTAGGAGTAGCTGTGGGCTGCTCTAGCTTATGGAGGCACGTGTGAAAACTGCGGCCAAACTACTATTTTATTCTGTCCCACTTTGAATAAAATAGGACAGGGCCTTAGACTGTCGGCTAGCAATTTCTAATACGAAAATATAAATGAAGTATTACACAATGTGAAAGTACCTTTCATGAAGGTCTACTAATACTAATCTTATGCTGTCAACCTACTTAGGGTTTTATGAATTGATTGTCCAAGTTTTTAATGTCAGTAATCCTTGAATGATATTTATGATCAGGTGATTAGGACTAACAAAATAACAAGCATTAGTTAAAAAATAGGTTAGTTGAAAGTGGAATATTTCAAATGCCTTTACCAAGGAAGCCTCAGTTTAGTGAAGTGAAAACCTGTGGATATTCTATGCACCAAAAGTCTATACATGATCTCAGATAGCCAATCATACCAGCAAAGAGTTTAACACAGTTATAAGGAAGAATAATTCATCTATCCAAGTAGTACTGTGATTAAACAGTAGAAGAATCTGGAAGAAAAGGTGTTAAGCCCAAACCTTTTCTATGCATTTTGATTAGCCTCTCCATGGAGTAGCTACATGTAGGATCTCTTCTCAAAGCCTCCTCATAGCAAGAGGAAATGGTTGATACCTGGTTTTGGTCATACTCTTCTAGCAGCCTACCTCTCAACCTGCACCAAGAAACGAATTAACTTAAACTACTCAAATCACAAAACCTTGTTTTTAATCAGAAGAGGATGATTCAAAAATACCATGATTCAAGATGACAGATTGTTTTACCTGAAAGGGAGGGCTGTAGTTGAACTGAGGCAGACCTTTTCAAGCTCATTTAGTGCATCTTTCAGTTTATCACCAAGGAGGAGAATCTGTCAAAACGTATGTAGCAATTTTTTTTTAACAAATGGTAAAACAAAAAATCATAAAAGTAAATGAAATTCACAGGAGCATTCCATGTCGATTCAAAACAAGCAGCACATGATTAGCTTGATATGAATCAGGAATGAAAGAAAACATGGATGTCAGCAACTCTACTACGGGTGTACCAGGAGAATCAAGGAAGGCGGCAAAGCGGCAAAAGACCAGGCCAGGTCTGCTTAGGAGATGGGCCGTGTGAAAAGGGGGTGTGCGTGTGTTCACAGGTGAGGCCAGGGTGACCGTGTATCTGTAAAAGGAGCCGTGTAGAAGGGGGCTGGCTTCGTTTTTGGCTTGTTGCCGTGTTGATGGCGGCGCTATCCAGTGATCCAGCAGCGATTTCGATCATAGTTGTATCTAGCCAACTCATATACTTGTGATTTACCAAAGTATCATTGGAGAGTCTCACAACGGAAGACTAGATCAATGTATATCAATATGGAACCAAAGATGCAAAGGCTAAGAAAAAACTATGGTGTACCCAATAACAACTTGAAAAAGAAAATCTGGTCTCTAAAGGAATGTCTATAAAGCAATTATATAAACACTCTATAAGCGATGTGGTGCAGCATGAGTGATGTAGAGGAGAGGGGGGGTGTCCAGAAAACCAAGATGTCTCTCATGCATTGGATAGCTTGGGCACATGTAAAAAAAAATACTGAGACAACCAACTTCCATTAGAATGCAGGTTGTACAAGTGAGGCATGGCAATCCACCCACCTCCTATGCCTAGGGTACTTATGAGTGAGGTGAAGTGAGGTCACACCATACTCTAAGAAACTGTGAGAAAATAGCAGGGTAAGAGTACAAGAAAAGAAAGATATACAGAAAGAAGTTGGATTAGATTAGGGGTTGTAATGCTGGCTTTATATAATGCACATGAATACCTCTCTTTTTAATTAATCAACAAAGAAGAAGCAATCGAAATCTCCCAAAAAATCTAGTCTCCCTCCAAGCCAACTCCACCAAGCTATCTTCCCGGTGATGTTTACCCCTAACGAACTAGGGCTCATTACATCTGCTTTAGTCTCGCGAATCCCATGCTATCCAGGAGAGTTCCTGTATGCATCTAATCATGTAGATCTACCTAATGAGGCCTGGAGTTTCCATTTTTCATATGAAGATAAAAGATAGCAAGCAAACCCTGCAAATAATTTCAGTTGCATGAATGTTTTCTTTTGAATTCCACTCCCTTTTGGACTCCACTCTACTGCGGTACTGCCTGAACAATTCTGCGAGAGAAGCCAAAAAATGAAGCAGGAGATAAAGTGGACCAAGAATTAGGAGATATTCCCCGTGAGCCATATTGGTGCATGCAAGAAAATTCAGGAGTAGCCTCTACATCGGCCCCTTTCTTTCATGCTTCAGGATGGGGGTACACCTATATTTGGAGATGCGACATAATGAAAGAGTTCAAGTTAATTCCATGTCTTACAAATAAAATGAAGCCGAGATGTAAAAGGCTTCTTTCAGCACAGTATTTATGTGCACCTGCGCGTGCACATCAGGTCAACGATCAGGTAAGGTCTGCAGTTTCAGCCTATGCAGTAACAGATAAGATTCGTTATGATGATTAGATTAGGGGTTGTTAGGCTGGCTCTATATGAGGTATACACATGCCTCTCTTTGTAATTAATCAATATAAATTAGTAACCCAAGTCTCCCCAGAACTCTAGTCTCCCTCCAAGCCAAGTCCGCCTGGCTATCTTCCTAGCAGCATTCCCCTCTAACAAACGGCTCATTACAATGTGGAGGATTTGAGGGAGGGGAACCAAAAGAGAGGGCCAGAAGCAGAAAATGGTACAGTGATGCACAAATTAGATGAAAATGGTGTATTAAATAAAAAGGCTAGTTCACGCAGGGCAATTTGGTTTTAGTTTGAATACAGTTGCAGAATCACGTAACTCCTAATATGCATGGGAGGAGATCAAGTACCAAATACCTGTATTAGTGGCAATAACGCAGCCATCACCGGCGGATTTGAATAAAGAGCCAATCTTAGACATTTTTCTGCATCTTCATATAAGGTATTAGGCACTGACTTGTACTTCATATATTTATCAAAACAATCATTGGAAGCCCCAGTAGCAAACTTTAGCTTTAAAGGCAGCAGGCTTTGCTCCAATCCTTCAGTGCAGATAATAGAATGTAACATTTTAGGATACAATCATGTGGAGATACAAATATGACTTCACAACAAGATCGTAAAATTAATAGAGGAATATACTGGTAAGGTGGTAATTCAGCTTAATGAGGTGGATTGGTCTGAGGACTAGTCTGACAGGAAACAGAAATGAAGCTGCATCTTCGCAAACAAGCCTGTGACTTGACTGGTTAACACAGCTCAAGTAGCACCCCAAGTCCCGAGTTTGACTGCCTGTGGTTGTGAATTTCAGGCTAGGTTAAAAAAAGGCCCTCGTTGGCTCACACTTCATATCCAATAAACACAGAAAGCTGCTGGCCTAAAAGAGGTGCCATCAACAGGACGTATTCTTGAGTGTGAAACCAACCTTTGGGGCCTTCCTAGACCCGTAAGCGTGTGTTTGATTTAGGGACAACCTGAGATGGGATGGTCCCGTTCCAATTTTTGAGGATGGGATCGTCCCAGTCTTTGTTTGGTTTGAGGGATGGGACGATCCCTATTTTTTTGTTAGATTAGAGGAATAAAATGGGATGGAATGGTCCTGTCCAGTATTAGGATTGAGGGTTGAGGATAGGATAGGACACATTACCCTCTAATTTTTGTTGGTAAGGTTACCTCCCGATTTTAATTGTTTTCTTCTTGTTATCTTTTCTCCTTCCTTTTCTCATTACTATGACTACCATGTGGGCCTGGATTTCAGCAGCTTCCATCCATTCCAATTCCCAAACCTTTTCTCTTTCCTTCACATCCAGACCCAAGCGCCACCACCTGCTGCTTCTCTGCTAGGACACCGCAGCCTGCTTCATGCCGTGACCAACTACCGCTCTGCGTCCACTGCCAATCTGCCATGCCAGCTGCTGCTCCGCTCACCAACGCTGCCACTCGCCCGCACTGCTGCTCCACTCATGCCACACTCACCAACGCCGCCACTCGTCCACGGTGCTCACTCGCCAGAGGTGGGGTGAAAAGGGACGGCGTGCGTCATGTTACTGCACCGAACATCTCGTGTGCATCACGTGGAGCTGGAATGAGGAACATGGATGACCCCGTCCACCAAATTTGGAGGGACAGTGCGAGCCTGCATCATGGAGGTATATTCTCATTTGGGTGATCCTGCCCCCTAGTGTCTCCAATCCAAACACCTCTAAAAGAGGAACTGGTCCATGCCATCCTCCTTCAACCATGCAACCAAACACACGCCAAGAGTCTAGGCTCTGACGCTCTGTTTTAATTAAAATGCCCGGGAGATGTCTCCTCCCGCCGGTTTAGTTTCTTTTTGAGCTGAAGCTGATCATGTTCATAACAGAAGCTATAAGTAAAGTAACTCAATCCTCACCACCCCAACGGCAACAAGATGCAAACAAACTAGAAATAAAGAAAATCTAGCTTGTTTTGTACCAAAATGAAGTAGAAAGCCTTAAGGAAATGCATACAAAATGTCCTGTTGTCACTCTTCTCTTTTTCATACTCATTGCGTCTTCATGATTTTAATAATAGTATTCCAATGAATGCTCCTTTGTTCTGCACTTTTTGTAAACTCATAACAATGAAAAGGATACTTAGAATCTAGACTAGATCATGCATTGAACAACTTAGAATTATTTTAGTAATGGATTCTAGAAAACCACTGCAGAGGTGCATGCAGAACTGGATGCACTAAAAGCAAAATGTGGGCTAGCACCAAAAAAACTCTGGTAGGTGCTACATTAACATTTAACATTTAAGCATTTTTTAATGTACTTTAGCCCATATGATCTCAATATGGGATCGTTACATCTGCCCCTGAGTACAAATTCCTTCGTGTAACTAGAAGTCTAGAACAGTTAAAGTATCTCACTTTTTAACTGAAACAGAAAGCAAAAGAACACCTCGAAGAACACAAAAGAACAACTACAACAAAATTGATACTTACCACAAGTAGGACCATCAGAGGTATCCAAAAATATGCTTCGCAAGTTTTCATTTGCTTGTGATTCAAGTGGATCCATTTCCTCCTTAGGGTGAACAAAACCAGGTTTGTTATTCATTTTTCTGTCTATATTCTCATTATTGATCGAACTTTCTGAAGAGCAAGAAGCCAAACTGGACTCATCAATATCCATGCTATCCTCATCTGAATTATCCAGAAGATCAGTTCCTTCAGAACCATTTGACTTCATGGAAATACCGCATGATTCATCATAAACATCAAAATCCTCAACTTGCATATCTTTAGGCAAGCCAGAGTACCATTTATCAAATGATATCAAACCATGAACCAGATTTAAGATTGGTTCTGTCTGCAGTTTGCCCTTGGCGATAAGGCTGATAAACAAAAGAAATTATCAAGTTCTAAGTACATCAATTCAGTCATGTGGAAAGAACTAAAAAAAGACATAGAAGGGAAAGGTGGCAAGCAACTAATACCCAAAAGCTTCAACCCTAAGCAAATAGCACAGAAACTGCACATAAGGTACTAGGAAACTTTCAGCAGAATAAATATCTAATTTAAGAAATGTATAGTCTTTTGCAGTGATAGAAGTGCATACGTATATTCTGAAGCCATATTGGAAATTGCACGTCTAAACTACAACTCAAGTATCTTGTGATTCATTGACCTCAAGCGAAAAAAAAACTATGCCAATAATCTTTGCATCCCATGGGCTTTTTCTTGGATGTCTATATAAAGGTAACATGTTTCATAAAAGTGAACAGAAAAAGTGAAGGGAACAGGCTTGTAACCCATGACCACAGCAGATCAAGAGGTCTAACAGATGGAACAAAAGAGAACACTGAATGAGTGTACATATGACGCACGTTCTTGTTGCGATGTGTGCATTGTCGATGTTGCCTTGTGAAAGGTAAAATAGGGCCAGTTCAAGTGTAACCAAGTTTTTCTGTCAAATGAAAAAAAAATGGTCAAGTATCTAAAAATAACAATAACAAAATGGCCAAGCAGGCAGCAGAACAGAAGTTATCATGTTTTCCCATCTATCAATATTATAAAATTAAAAGCAAAAATAAGCATTCCGCAGGCAAAACGATAACCATCACATTAGTATTTAAATATAAAAAGCCTTTGTAATCCTGATGTAGAAACACATAACCTTTATTTTGTCCTCCCAAAAAATATTCCAGATATGTCCTTATACGAACCGCTAGTAGTATAACCCAAGGTATGTGTTCAGTTTCATTCATATATTTCTCATTTCAGTTATACTAGTATCAGCTAACTTGAATACTTGATGACACTAATCCCTCTAGATTACAGAAGCCTGACAGTAGAATTTGGAACTCACTTGTGGGCAAGAAGAAAACCAAATCAGCTTTCGCATCCAAACATTGAACAACTTCTGCGTTCTGAGGTAGTAGCTGCTCCTGCCGCCGTGCTGCACGCTGCTGTGCTCAGCAAGCCGCTTATGGATCTCCATGGCCACCTTTCATCCAGCACTTGCATCAGAAACGCCAACCAAAACAATGTAACAAAATTGCAAATTTTTATCAGGCATGGTTGCTTACCACGAACATTCTGCGGGTGTCCTCGTAGGAGTCGGGCCTTCGGTTGCCGCTGAGGAGCGTCGAGACGACGCGGGCCGCGTCGCGCCACCGGTGCGCTCCCGCGAGCTCGTGGAGGATCTGGCCCAGGCGGCGGCGGTTAAGCCAGAGTGTGGGAGGCTCCGCTGCCGCGGGCCTCGCGACGGAGCGGGGGTCCCGCGACTCGTTCGGTTTCCCGGCCACCCTCCGGTGGCCCCCCACCCCGGCGTCCGCGCCGGGCTCGACCTTGACGGCGGAGCACGCGGGCGTCGGCGTTAAGCCGGCCAAGGACACGTCCCCTGATGCCACCGACGGGATGGTCTGGGGCGTGAGGAGGGGAGGGCTTAGGGGAAGCTGGGTCGGGGTTACTGGGAGGCGGCCTCCGCGGCGGCGCTTCTTGCGGGGCGGTGGCGCCGGCGTGTAAGCGCTGGGCTCTGCGACGTCGATTTCTCTCTTGACGTTGGCGTGAGGCGAGGTAGACGGCGGCACCGTCCGCGCCATGGCGTGAGGCGGAGGCGGCGCCGCGGCGGCGGCGCACCGTCCGGGTCGAGGGTTTTATTTTTGAAATATATACTATGATCTTTGAAATATGGTGCTAATAGTGCCAACTTCTTCTCCGTAGAGTTTGATTTTTTAGAAAATTTTCTATTTGACACTAGAAAAAGTTATGCTTTTCTATTTGACACTCAAACTTGAAATCTTTCTTATTTGTCACTCTATCAATTTTTCTTATCTATATGACATTTCCGTCAGTTTGCTATTATTAAATCTCATGTAAAACGACTGTTTTAGAAGAAATGCAGGTTTTAGAAGAAAAAACTGGACAAACTTAGTGTGATGCACCTAGAACTATCGATATTTATAATCCAACTTTGAGGTTCATGCATTGCTTGCGAGAATAGTTAAAATTAATCAACTTAAGCTTTTGTATGTTGTGGTTAGGAAGGTGCTTGTCTCACCTATTGTATACATGACTAATCAATGGTTAGGAGTTTTTTTATTGGTATAAGACCGCTCCTATATTTATATGAGAGGATCGTGTTCGATTGATAGGTCCATCTATCCTCTTATCAAAATCAATTTATCTTTATCTTTTATCTTCTACCTAAAGATTTTTCAACCCCCTTACTATTTAGCACGTTTCTCGGTGTTGCTCATGTTCTAGGCAGCCATGCAAATCCTAGGGCATCCCTCTGTGTGTCTCCCAGATGGGTCTTCGCGGGAGATATCCGTAGGGTTTTTCGAGTGAAGAACGAGTGTCAAATTGGCCTCATCGGCCTGCTGGCCAGCCTCGTTGTTTAGACGTGTCCCTCCATTGCGTATCTGAGTCATGTGTGGCCTAGGGTGATCTATCTCCTACCAATGTGTAATCCGAATCAGCATGAACACACTTTTTGACAACTTCCCTGGGATGATCTATCTAAAGATGGTCGACGAAAAGAAGGATGATCATACAAATCCAACTAATCCTAAGCTCAGCATCAAGCCTTCGGCTATTCAACTTTTTGAGTAGATCTGCAAGATGCTAGAGGAGAGCATGAAGAATTGAGCTACTTTCGATCTAGAGTATGCCCTAGCATGCTTTGAGGTGGATCAGTGGGAAGCTGTCAAGAAGATTCAAGATGTCAACTTCGATTATCTTCTTGCTGCATCTACATTTGAGGTAAAGAAATCAACATCCACCTAGATATGGGACAACGCATGATGAATGTGTCGTTATGGTTAATGAATATAATAGATTAGTTGGAATTCAAATGCAAGAAAATTTGAGCAACTTTATGGCTGATTTTAATAAAAGGTAGGGAAAGAAATATAAAATTATTTTTTTCCTTAAGATGCATATTGATGAATACATATGGCAGAGTTACTTAAACCCTTCACTCAACACTTCTACAACATAATTAACCCCCTGACTGATTCTACCAATCAGCGAGGGGCTTTGGGACTACACCCAGCGGGTTTGCTCGCACTCCCGCTAGATACCGACCAAAGCCCACAAGGCCTGAGCCTACATCGCTTGAGGGATCTGGCCAAGGAAAGCTAGCCCAAGGACAGGGCTAAGGACTGGGCTATTTGGTCCCTCGCTATACTGGCGTCTTGTCCGACCAAACAAGGCTCGACAGTAGGCTCGAGGAAATGCCTCGGACCTCCCAACAGGTGTAGCAGAACCGTCTAATCTAATACACTCTCAAGAGTACTTGTCTTCCATTAGACGCTAAGTACCCAAGAGAGCACCTAATTATGCAGTTCTGTCGAGCACACCCAAAGGAAAAACTCGAAAATCCACATTTTTCTAGCAGGATCATAAATGAGAGGATAAAGCTTACAACATTCTTAACCATTTCTTATATCACTTTATTACAACATCAGAGTATTATACCAATTGATTATAACAGCGGAATATAACAATGTTATCAGAGTTTCAATGGAATTAAAGTTTACTTGTAACTGGTGAACATTAAGCATAAAATTATAATTATATACATGTGGGTGTAGTAGATTATAAGTTTTTCTTTCCAAAACATTATTTTGGTGAAGGTTATAAATCAACTCTATGTCCGTAACGTAAAAGAAATCCTCGCTGAACCCACCAGGAGGGTTTTCACACACAAGTGTCAGCTCGATAATCACCTGTTACCTGCAGCAGGGTAGAACAAATCCTGAGTAATCGATTGTACTCCGCAAGACTTAACCGTCAAAAGGAAATAAAAGACTTCAAGAATATGCAAGGCTATCTGCCTTGTGGGTTCATTGCATCTGTAGAAAGCATTACTAAACGTGCATCCTTATATCCAATTTTATTATCAGTCATCATTAGTTCATTAACTAACCATTCTATGTAAGCACCTATGCCACTTTTAAACATGTGGTAAGTAATCAGAACAAATTTATCTTCTTCCAAGTTCTAGTTCTTACTACGGTGCTAGACCATAGTCTAAGTCGGTACCGTCTTATACAAATGGCGATTCACGAATCAATGTATCCCAGCTACCCTGACTCCTGTCGAGGGGTCTAGGTCCCTGTTGTAAGGTCCAAATAGATTAGAAGGGGGTGAATAGCCTAATTAAAACTTCTACAAGAATTACTTAACCACACGTGTTAGTACAAAAGGTGGCAAAGCAAAATGCACTAGCTCTAACTAACTAAGCAAGCCACCTACACAAGTCTAGTACAAGGCTATCCACTAAACACAACAACAACTATAAACTAGATACAAGAAGTAATGAGAGAAGAGCTTCGAGTGATTATACCGCCGTGTAGAGATGAGAAGTACCAATCAATCAATCACACAAGAGAAATCCTCGGGAAGAGAATGACACAAGAATTTATCCCGAGGTTCACTTGCTTCCCGGCAAGCTACTCCCCGTTGTGGCGATACACCCACTTGTCGGTTCGCGAGCTAATCGACTATCAAGAGTCGAGCCCTCAGCGGGCGCCGCACAACCGCACACAAGATGGGGATCCTCCAAGCCACGAGCTCCACTAGAGTATCCAATTTACGAACTCCCGCGGGGAAGGATCAAGAACCCCTTACAACACTTGGTGAGGGCTCCAACAATCTCTAATTGCGAGCTCAATCACCTCCGCTGCTCCAAGCCGTCTACCACGTCGGGAAACACGGAAGAGTAACAAGAAATCCGTAGTAACTCGAAGATCAAGTGCCTCTAGAATGCAACTCTTAAGAAATGCACTTGAATCTCACTCAATCTCACTCAAGATGTGCTACTAAGCAAAGAGATGAGTGGAGGGGTTGTACTCTAGCTCAAAGGATGTCTCAAGGTCAGCAATAATGCAAGAGATGCCCCCAAACCCTGGCCAACTTCTATTTATAGCGAAGGGGTACGCAGCTAGCCGTTACTGGACGACGCAGTGCAAAATGTGCTGACCGGACGCACCGGTCAGGGTGACCGGACGCGTCCGGTCACTACAGGACAAGCGAGAACAGTGCGCGTCAGAAGTATCCGTTGCCGTGACCAAACACGCTTCAGCGTTTGACCGGACGCGCTGCACCCAGCGTTCGGTCGGAGTCCAGAGAGCTCCCACCACGACGGAGACGTCCGATCACACGAGACCGGACGCACCGCGCGTCCGATCGGCTCCATGCCACGCTCTACCCTCTGGGTGCTTGACCGGACGCTCTGGTCCCATGAGGGACTGGACGCGCCGGTTGCAAACCCTAACACCCGCGCGCCTGACTGCTGTGTTGAACTGATCGGACGCGTCCGGTCAAACCGTGACCGCGTCCGGTGCAGCGTCCGATCGCCCTGATGGCCTCCGTTCGCCTCCGTTTCTTTTCCGACTTCCGGCGTAGTGGAAAATAGGCGTTTCATTTTCACGAAAAGCGCTGACTCCCGCCTCGCAAGCTCAGCGGGTGGGAGAGAGGACCCCAAAGCCCTCTCTACCGCTCAAACTCCACCGCCTTCGCAAAAGTGCTAACACACCAAGTGTACACCACTATGTGCATGTGTGTTAGCATTTCACAAACATTTTTAAGGCGTTATGTTAGCTCTCTACTAGATCCTAATGCATATGCTCAAGACATTGATCTAGTGGCACTTGATTCCCGAGCTAACCGTGATTGCCCCTCTTGATAGTCGGCTATGTATCCTAAATCCGGTCAATCACTTCTCTACTCATCTTAGACCGACAAATGGAAAACCCTATGGTTATACCTTTGCCTTGCGCTCTTAGATCCTTCTCCTCCACTTGATCATCATGTCCATCATTTTATGTGCATCTCCACCATGATCGTTATTTCATGTCCATGCACCATCTCTTTGTGATCATGTGGCCACCACTCCTTGCCACATACACCTTCATCACATGTGTTGCTTATGCCTAACTTAAAACACTTAACACATGGCATTAGCAACTTGGTGTCATTAATTACCAAAACCAAACTTGGGATTTCAATCTCCCCCTTTTTGGTAATTGATGACAACCATCACAAAGATGTGAAATAAAATCAATTTTCAATTTTGATAGTATTAGCTCCCCCAACATATGCGCTTCCATGAGTTTGGTTCAGCTGTGCACATATGTATGGATTTAAATTTTGGGAGAGTTACTACTATCAATTTGATGCTAAGGTATATAGAATGGACCTTTGAAGCGTGATACCAATCGGAGTTACCAAAATATTCCATCTTTAGCAGCAAAGTAGCTAGACACCACTTGTAATACATCACTTGCAAAGATCACAAATACTAAAGTACCCCGTGAGATCAACATTATAAGCAAAGGTGTCTAGATACCACTTGTAAAGCTACTCTTAACAAATCATCATTCAAGTTCTATTTCTAGCATACACCATACAATCATGAATATGAATTTAAGCTTTGCAATGCAATAATTCATCATGTTAATGCACATACAAATGCAACAAATAATTCATAAGCTTGTTCCACCTACTCGTGTGCTCAATTTTAATTGATCCCTTTCCAATGTCATATCTTTTGCTTTCTCTCCCCCTTATATCTTTTTGTTTTCTCCCCCTTTCTGTATCTTTGTGACTTACTTCTCCCCCTTTGCAACTTAACTTTTTATTTTTGTGACTTTTCTCTCCCCCTTTGTCAACAATCACCAAAAAGGTGCCAATTTTAGTGAGAGTCAAGTCAATCAATATGAGGGAGTCCAAATTATGGTTCAATCTAGATCACTTGCCTAGAATATGTAATTCGATTTGATCCAAGCACAAGCTTCTTCACACCTCATAAAGTATAAGGGTTATCTTGAGCATGTTGAATTATACATCATGAGCTCATTTTCTAGATTCAACACTAGGTTTGCAAGCCCACAAACATGCCATGTGCTACCACTAGATCAAACAAACATAGAAGCAGTAGTGGTACCATATATACATCGAAATCATTTGATTTTCATGAATGAGCCTATTTGTCATGCAAATATGTCTATATCTTCTAACCATGTCCTTGGCAAAGTATGAATGGTATGCCAAACAACTTTACCTTGCATTGTCGAAGGGGAGGCATGTCATATAAGAATGTGGGGTTGCACTCATCTCAAGTTGGAGAAGTCAAGTATGTTCAATTCATTCTTCAACTTGTAAAATCTTTTCTCATCAAGTGGCTTTTTGAATATGTCAGCTAATTGATCTTCGGTGTCAATGCTTTCAATGCTAATATCACCCTTTTATTGATGGTCTCTTATGAAGTGATGCCTTATGTCAATGTGCATGGTTCTTGAATGTTGAACCGGATTTTGAGTTATCTTGATAGCACTTTCATTGTCACAAAATAATGGCACATTCTTGAATTTGATTCCAAAATCATTTAAGGTTGCTTTCATCCAAAGTAATTGTGCACAACAACTACCGGCAGTAATGTATTCGCCCTCGGTGGTAGATAGTGCAACACTATTTTGTTTCTTTGATGACCATAAAACAAGAGACCTTCCAAGCAATTGACAAGTACCACTTGTGCTCATTCTATCAATCTTTCATCCACCATAGTCAGAGTCTGAATATCCAATCAACTCAAAATTAGACCCCTTTGGAAACCATAATCCAACATCATGAGTACCCTTAAGATATCTCAATATCCTCTTGGTTGCTTTCAAGTGACTTTCTCTAGGTGAAGCTTTATATCTTGCACATTTGCTCACACTAAACATTACATCCGGCCTAGAAGCGGTGACATAGAGCAAACTTCCAATCATAGACTGGTATTGCTTTTGATCTACCATGTTGCCACTAGCATCAACACCCAATTGATCATTTGTGCCCATTGGTGTACTCATTGGCTTAGCATCTTGCAATCCAAACTTTTTGATCATGTCCTTGATGTACTTCCCTTGACTTACAAAAGTGTCATTCTTCATTTGATTGATTTGAAGTCTAAGAAAGTAACTAAGCTCTCCAATCATAGACATCTCAAACTCATTTGCCATCATTTTTCCAAACTCTTCACAAAAGTCTTGATTTGTTGATCCAAAAATAATATCATCAACATAGATTTGTAACACAAACAAGTCATTTCCAAGCTTCTTGGTGAAGAGAGTGGTGTCAACCTTTCCCATCTTGAAACCTTTAGAGAGAATAAAGTCCCTCAATCTCTCATACCATGCTTTAGGTGCTTGCTTCAAACCATACAATGCCTTCTTTAGCTTGAAAACATGGTCGGGCTTCTTGTCATCTTCAAAACCGGGAGGTTGCTCAACATAAATTTCTTCATTGATGTAGCCATTGAGAAATACACTCTTGACATCCATTTGATAGAGCTTGATGTTGTGTGCATAAGCATATGCTAATAAGATTCTAATTGCCTCCAATCTTGCAACCGGTGCATATGTCTCTCCAAAGTCAAGACCCTCAACTTGAGTGTATCCTTGTGCTACTAATTTTGCTTTGTTCCTCATAACCATGCCATCTTGATCTTGCTTGTTTCTAAAGACCCACTTAGTACCAATCACATTGTAGTTCTTTGGCCTTTCAACAAGTTCCCAAACTTGATTTCTAGTGAAGTTGTTTAGCTCTTCATGCATGGCATTTACCCAATCGGAATCTTTCAATGCATCTTCTATTTTCTTAGGTTCTTCAAGTGATACAAATGAGTAGTGCTCACAAAAAGATGCTAGCCTTGATCTAGTTTGAACACCACTTTGAATTCCACCAATGATTTGATCTAATGGATGATCTCTTGCAATGCTAGTAGGTTGGAGTATTGGGAGTTGGTTGCTTCCACTAGCTTGACCTTGATCTTGCACTTCATCATGAGAACCACTAGAGCTTGCTTGATTTGTATTAATTTGCACGCTTTGGTTGATCACATGAATATCATCATCATCATCATCATCAACTTGCCTTGGTCTAACATCACCAATGTCCATGTTCTTCATTGCTTTTGCTAATTGATCTGCTCTCACATCATCAAGATTTTGAGCTTCATTTTGCGATCCTTGGGTTTCATCAAACTCAACATCATGAACTTCTTCCAAGGTGCCATTTGTGAGATTCCAAACTCTATATGCCTTGCTTGTGGTAGAATAACCAAGTAAGAATCCTTCATCACATTTCTTTTCAAACTTGCTCAATCTAGTGCATTTCTTGAGAATATAGCATTTGCAACCAAACACTCTAAAGTATGCAATGTTGGGCTTTCTTTCATTCAATAGCTCATATGGTGTCTTCCCAAGCTTTCCATGGCAATAGAGACGGTTGTTACAATAGCATGCCGTGTTGATGGCTTGACTCCAAAATGAATGACTAACATTGTATTCACTTAGCATTGATCTAGCCATATTAATCAAGGTTCTATTTTTCCTTTCAACTACACCATTGGATTGAGGAGTGTATGTTGTTGAGAATTGATGTCCAATACCAAGATCATCACACAAATCTTCAATTCTTGTGTTCTTGAACTCACTACCATTGTCACTTCTAATCTTCTTGATGGTAGTCTCAAACTCATTTTGCACCCTCTTAACAAAAGATTTGAATAGATCATAAACATCACTCTTGTCATAAAGAAAGAACACCCAAGTATATCTAGTATAGTCATCAACAATCACAAAACCATACTTGTTGCCACCAATGCTAGTGTATGTTGTTGACCCAAACAAGTCCATGTGTAATAGCTCAAATGCCTTAGAAGTGCTCATTTCACTCTTGCTAGGATGTGCATTTCCAACTTGTTTACCGTCTTGACAAGCACTACAAGGTTTATCCTTCTCAAAGGTGACATCCTTCAAGCCTCTAACTAAGTCATGCCTCAAAAGTTTGTTCAATTGTTTCATTCCAACATGACCAAGTCTTCTATGCCACAACTATCCCATACTAGATTTGCTAAGCAAGCATGATGTCAATTGTGTCTCACTATCATTGAAGTCAACCAAGTATAAACTACCATGTCTAAATCCTTTGAATATCAAATTTGATCCATCAACACTAATGACTTCAACATCATCACTACCAAATATGCACTTGAAACCAAGATCACAAAGTTGTGCCACCGACAAGAGATTAAAATCCAAGCTCTCAACTAGCAATACATTAGATATGCTCATGTCATTTGAGATAGCAATTTTACCAATCCCCTTGACCTTGCCTTTCTTATTATTGCCGAAAGTGATATCATCAAAACCACCATTTTGACTTGTGTCAATTGATTTGAACATACATGAATCCCCGGTCATATGTTGAGTGCACCCACTATCGAGCACCCAATGCCTTCCTCCGGCTTTGTAATTGACCTACAAGACAAGATCAATTCTTTTTAGGTACCCAAACTTGTTTGGGTCCTCCAAGATTAGTGACCAAGCTCTTTGGTACCCAAATGGCTTTCTTCTTTGAGCCCATCCATGGTGTACCAATGAACTTAGCATGAACACCATTAGTACCCTTGGTAAGCATATAGAAAGAATCAAACTTAATTGAGGATACATTTGCATTGGATTTCTTGTTCATGCAGTGTTGCTCTATGTGACCAACTTGCTTGCAATTTTTACAATAGCTACCATTGTTCTTCACAAAACGAGTCTTGTGAGGAGCAAAAGTGGCCTTGCCTTTCTTGGGGTTATAGCCCAATCCCTCTTTGTAGAGAGAAGCTCTTTGGCTACCCAAGCACATAAGCAAGCGGTCCTCACCACCATAAGCCTTAGCTAAGGTGTGATTTAGCTTTTTTACCTCCTTGAGATTCTCATTCTCAACTATTAGTGTGGAATCACAAGTGAGACCATCACTACTAGATGAGGATGATGTGGATATGCTACATGAAGGGTTAGTAGAAGTGACAACAATAGGTTTATAAAAGGATTCATCAATTATATCATATGATATGCCTATGTTGCAAGTTTTAGCTTTCTCAACATTAGTTGATATGTTTTCACATTTTTCAACTAGAGAGGAATGGGCTTCTTCAAACTTAGTGTGTGACTTTTGAAGCTTCTTATGGTCTACCTTTAGACTTTCATAAGATGCCCTAAGCTCATCAAGTTCTTGGATAAGGTTTTTCTTATCCTTAAGCAAGCCCTTGCACTCCTTTCTAGATTCTTTAAAGTGTTGAGTGCAATCTTCTAGCATAGTGATTAGTTCATCTTTAGTGAATTCTTCTTCATCACTATCACTATCACTAGCATTATCATGATCACTCTCATTATCGGATGATACCTTAGCAGCCTTAGCCATGAAGCACGATGGAGTGTCAAAGAGGGAGACATTCTCTTGGATGGCAATGCTAGCATGTCCCTTCTTCTTGTTCTTGTTGTCATCCTCATCATCACTTGAGGAATCATCACTATCCCCATGTAGCAACATGAGAATCATTCTTCTTCTTATGAGAGCTCTCCTTCTTTTCTTGCTTCTTCTTTTGCTTCTTCCTCTCCTTCTTGATAGCATCTTCATCATCACTGTCATAAGGACACTTTGCAATAAGATGGTCCTTGCTATGGCATCTAAAACATCTCATGGTATGCTCATTCTTCTTGGATGAGTTCTTCCTCCTTGCACGATAGCCTTTCTTCTTCATGAATTTGCCAAATTGCTTGACAAAGAGAGCCATCTTCACATCAATGTCATCACTATCATAAGAGCTTGAGTCTTCATCACTTGATTCAATCTTGGACTTGCCCTTGGATGTGGTGGCTTTGAATGTCATACTCTTATTCTTTTTATCATCTTTCTTCTCATTTTCCTTCTTCTTGACCAACTCATCCTTCTCATCATCTTCTCTATATGAATCATTGGTCATCACTTCTTAAAATATTTGTTGAGGAGTTGAATCCTTCAATGTAGTCCTCACTAGCACGGTGATCAATGTATCAAACCTCTTAGGTAAGCTTCTCAAGAACTTCATGGAGAATTGATTGTCCTTGACCTCCTCACCAAGTGCCTTGAGTTCATTCACAATGACTTGCAATCTATGAAACATCTCTGGCACACTCTCATCTTCTTGCATCTTGAAGCTAGAGAACTTTTCTTGTAAAATGTATGCTTTGGCGGTCTTGGTGCCTTCGGTGCCCTCATAAGTCTCTTCTAGCTTTGCCCAAGCATCATGAGCAATTTCAATGTTCTTCACTTGCTCAAATGTCTTGTCATCTAGTGCCTCATGAAGAGCACTAATGGCAATGTCATTGCATTGGAGCTTCTTTTCTTCCACCGGTGTTGGTGCTTCCAGATTAGCAACCTGAAATTTGGTTTCGGTAACCTTCCACACTTCTCTATTGATTGACTTGAGGTGTGCGGTCATCTTAACCTTCCAATATGCATAATTTATGCCATCAAAGTGAGGTGCCTTCTTGGTGTTGTTGATGTGCAAACTTAATTGAGCCATTTCTTCTTCATCGTAGGTTGTTAAGCCTCAAAAAATGGTGCCACGGCTCTGATACCACTTGTAAGGTCCAAATAGGCTAGAGGGGGGTGAATAGCCTAATTAAAACTTCTATAAGAATTACTTAACCACACGTGTGAGTACAAAAGGTGGCAAAGCAAAATGCACTAGCTCTAACTAACTAAGCAAGCCACCTACACAAGTCTAGTACAAGGCTATCCACTAAACACAACAACAACTATAAACTAGATACAAGAAGTAATGAGAGAAGAGCTTCGAGTGATTATACCGCCGTGTAGAGATGAGAAGTACCAATCAATCAATCAATCACACAAGAGAAATCCTCGGAAAGAGAATGACACAAGAATTTATCCCGATGTTCACTTGCTTTCCGGTAAGC
This sequence comes from Saccharum spontaneum, assembly GCA_022457205.1. Lineage (NCBI taxonomy): Eukaryota > Viridiplantae > Streptophyta > Magnoliopsida > Poales > Poaceae > Saccharum > Saccharum spontaneum. The sequence goes on along the minus strand of CM039617.1, from coordinate 16,450,869 downwards.
TACTTCCCGTTGTGACGATACATCCACTTGTCGATTCGCGAGCTAATCAACTATCAAGAGTCGAGCCCTCGGTGGGTGCCGCACAACCACACACAAGATGGGGATCCTCCAAGCCATGAGCTCCACTAGAGCAACCAATTTACGAACTCCCGCGGGGAAGGATCAAGAACCCCTTACAACACTTGGTGAGGGCTCCAACAATCTCTAATTGCGAGCTCAATCACCTCTGCTGCTCCAAGCCATCTACCGCGTCAGGAAACATGGAAGAGTAACAAGAAATCCACAGCAACTCGAAGATCAAGTGCCTCTAGAATGCAACTCTCAAGAAATGCACTTGAATCTCATTCAATCTCACTCAAAATGTGCTACTAAGCAAAGAGATGAGTGGAGGGGTTGTACTCTAGCTCAAAGGTCAGCAATAATGTAAGAGATGTCCCCAAACTCCGGCCAACTTCTATTTATAGCGAAGGGGTATGCAGCTAGCCGTTACCGGATGACGCAGTGCAAAACGTGCCGACCGGACGCACCGGTCAAGGTGACCGGACGCGTCCGGTCACTACAAGACAAGCGAGAACAGTGCGCGTCAGAAGTAGCCGTTGCCGTGACCGGACGCGCTTCAGCGTTTGACCGGATGCGCTGCACCCGGCGTCCGGTCGGAGTCCAGAGAGCTCCCACCGCGACCGGACGCATCCGATCGCACATGACCGGACGCGCCACACGTCCGATCGGCTCTACACCACGCTCTGCCCCTCTGGGTGCTTGACCGGACGCTCCGGTCCCGTGAGGGACCAGACACGCCGGTTGCAAACCCTAACACCCGCGGGCCTGACTGTTGCGTTGAACTGACCGAGCGCGTTCGGTCAAACCGTGATTGCGTCCCGTGCAGCGTCCGATCGCCCTAGTGGCCTCCGTTTGCCTCTGTTTCTTTTCCGACTTCCGGCGTAGTGGAAAATAGGCGTTTCATTTCCACAAAAAGCGTTGAATCCCGCCTCGCAAGCTCAACGGGAGGGAGAGAGGACCCCAAACCCCTCTCTACCGCTCAAACTCCACCACCTTCGCAAAAGTGCTAACACCACCAAGTGTACACCACCATGTGCATGTGCATTAGCATTTCACAAACATTTTCAAGGCGTTATGTTAGCTCTCTACTAGATCCTAATGCATATGCTCAAGACATTGATCTAGTGGCACTTGATTCCCGAGCTAATCGTGATTGCCCCTCTTGATAGTTGGCTATGTATCCTAAATCCGGTCAATCACTTCTCTACTCATCTTAGACCTTCAAAAGGAAAACCCTATGGTTATACCTTTGCCTTGCGCTCTTAGATCCTTCTCCTCCACTTGATCATCATGTCCATCATTTTATGTGCATCTCTACCATGATCGTTATTTCATGTCCATGCACCATCTCTTTGTGATCTTGTAGCCACCACTCCTTGCCACATACACCTTCATCATATGTATTACTTATGCCTAACTTAAAACACTTAACATATGGCATTAGCAACTTGGTGTCATTAATTACCAAAACCAAACTTGGGCTTTCATTTGTCCAAACTTGGACTCCAAGCCCCCCACACTCGAGACCCGGTCTCATTATGGTGCTTAGATCTCCACCTTTCTCCACCCCCAATCAATCGGTCTGGAAAGAGCCAAAACCCACGACAAGAGAGTAACAAGCCTTCCCGCTCCCATAAGCAAGTATGTGCTTAGGATAATAAATCTGTGACTTGATTACCATCCACCGCAACGGACGGTCCTCAATCGACACAGGTGGGACAAATGCAATCCGAGACTCGCTCGGTTGCCCAACCAAGTCCAAATCCAAATCCAAAGTATGGTCTCGCTCGGTCTCTAGTTATCATTCATATATATTCCATGTGATAGTAATATAATAATAATAACAATAATATTTTTTCCTACCTCTCGCGAGTGACAAACAATCACTCGACTTCTACTAGGGTCCTATAGCATAGCAAGCTACATGATCCTGGCATACTAGTAAGACTCATGGGATAAGGATATATATATATATATATATATATATATATATATATATATATATATATATATATATATATATATATATATATATATATATATATATATATATATATATATATATATATATAAGTGGCTTTCATTCAACTCCTTAAAACTTAATGCACAAGCATGAATAAAGTGCAAAATAATAGAGGTTATGTACCAAGGCTTGTCCGGGTAATTTGTACGCTACTAAGTTAGTATTGCTTTGTCTTCAGGATATGTCCCCCATCATCTTCAGGTGACGCCGACATCCTTAGTTGATCCATTGGCTTACCGTCATTCCTAAATGGTATGCAAATGCAATATGCTTTTCTAAGTGAAACATGCATAAACAAGATATTAAAAGACGAAAGAATAAATTGGAGCTTAGCTATGGCAGCAGGTATGCAAAGATGGAGTCACGTGCGATCGCCGGTGCGTGGAGGCGGTGGCGCGGGCATGCCAGGTGCAAGGCGCGGACGCCGGGGTGCCGGGATGCTCACGTCGGCGCACCAAGCGGGGTGGGAGACGAGGAAGAAAGGGTCTATTTCAACTTGGATGGCTCGGCTACTAGTGCTGGGCTGCTAGTGCTATAAAGAGCACAGACTGCTCGGCTGGGTGCTCTCGTCAAAAATTTTGGCGAAGACCACTGACACTAAGGCAGCTGTTGCTGAGGAGCTGGCTGCTGGTGCTCTAAAAGATGTCCCGCTGCTGGTGCGCTTGTTGTCATGTATGAACCCTACACCCACAGGCTAGCACTGTCTCCTCCTTACTGCATGACCCAGACCATGATACACGCGTATCGCTGCCCCGCTCAGTCAAATTAGCTGCCCGCATGCTGGAAGCGCAATTTCCATCATGACCAAGACCAAGAGAAGTTGCCGACGTGTTTCTTGCTCCATGCATGCACTGTCCCCTCTCCCTTCTCTCTTGTTGTATTTACTGGTCTTAAAAAAATTGCTAAGCAATTTCTCTAGTACCCTTCCAGGCGTCCTGATCGCATGCTCTCTCTCACTTTCTCCCTTTCTCTCTTTTGCACAGTATGCAGCACTCCTCTCTCTATCTGCTCTGATCTGCATGCTTGCTTGGTCAACAAAAATGGCGCACAAGAGCCACCAGCTGAGCTGTAGCCCTACTGCACTCTCCCCCTCTACACGGTAGCAGCATGTGGTGCAACGTGCAAGCAACGAGTGGTGTAGTATGCGTGTGAGTCTGTAGCTTGCGTGTGTGGGTGTGCGTGTGTTTCTTTTTTTATTTCCATACACACAATTAAATAAATATATTTAAATATCAGTTGTTAATATTTAGCTAAGCCGCTACAACAAGCACTAAAACAAAAGCACAGGCACGGTTAAATTAACGTGCCTAAAAACATCGCATACACTGCAGGAATACAGAACGTGCATGACTAGGGGCGAGGTAGGTGAGGTGAGTGGCTAAGATCGCTCGCTACAGGGCGGGGCAAGGTGATAAGGGAAACAAGGTGCAACCCTATGCGCGACTCGGCAATACGGGCACACGACGCGAGCGGTGGCAGCCACACCTGGCTTGGCGCGCAACCGGCCGACCCTAGGACTGGCTAGCGAGGCACGGCCACGGCGCTGAGCCCGCCACCGGCAGCACACTTGCTCGTGTGGTGATTTTGATCACGGGGCCAATCAACTAAAACAGTGACAAGCATGCTTTTTAAAGCGAAGCAAAAACTGCTAACTATCACGATTGGGGTTCAACTAATTCTGGTATCCTAAAGACAACCATACCAGCTATCTAGCGAAGCAATCACCATGACCAGAGAGCAACTAGATAGGGAGGTAAAAGAATGCCAACATGAGTTCATCACGCCGAACGCCAGTTTGTGAACCGAGCACCGAATCATGGTTCACAATGCGTTCTAAGGAGGTTTGGGCAATTTGTAAGAGGGCAACGTGACACCCAACACCACTACGACATATACTATGCTTAAGTGCTCACTTAGAGGCAACCAACAATACAAAATCATGAAGCCAGTGTTTACATATTTTAGTTATAATCTAAATGTCAAAATGACACTGTCTACTGCCTTTTCAGTCTTAGAAAAATCAAGGGTTCAGTTGAACTAAACAACCATTAGCACTTTTGTCATGATTTTTAAAAGGTCTAAACTTTATTAATGTGAACCAACAAGTATTTCATGTAATCGTCCATACTTCATACTAACCCATAGGAATAAAATATTAAGCACTCTCCTTTACCCTTCATGGTTAGAATGGGTACCTCGCGACAGGGATCCATTCCATCATCCATCAATCTCTGGATCCAGGCTTGCCTTCACTCGATCAAGGGGTAGCCCTTTACCTCGTTCCGGTGTGATGAAGCCTTTCATTCCTAGAGCATGGTATCTCCAATTTGAGTAACCAGCTTGCCATCCTTCTCAACCCACAATTGGAATGAATCCCGATAATCCTTAGTTAGCTGCCCAGAAGGCGATCCAAACAAGAGCAGTATCAGCTCATGGGGATGACCCAGAATCTCTTTCTCTGGTCTGTCGAACCAACCAGCTACCATGTAAACAACTATACCATGACTAGTTGACCCACCCAGTGAGTAACAACTATCGTAGCGAACCTAAAGCATTCAGGCTTACCTCTTGGTAAACTTTGACTTTACTTTGATATTACTCCATCCAGTGGCCTTCCACCAGATCTTTCTACATCCGTGGTTATTAGACAGGATTCACTGCTTCTACTTTTAGGCTTGCATTCATATACTGAATTCCACTATCTTAGCTCGCTTATGGTGGGAGTGTTCACTCGCTATCCTTGGTCCTTGGGTAGGATCTTCTTACCAAGGGTAAGACTACAAGAGCACAGCCAGCTGTATTCATGCTCTTCGAAGTACCCCCTTTCTTGATGCAACGAAAGGACTCTTTTTAATTTTTAGATTTGGTTTCTCGCAACCATAAACATAGGTTACATAAGAGTTGTTTATCATTTCATGGGTGCTTTAAACCTAAAATCCAAGGAATTTATTTTGATTATTTCTCTTAGGCCCTAATCTAGGTGTTAAGCAGGCTCGTAATACTAGGGGTGTTACAACAAGTCCCTAACATGCTACAGATGCTTGACACTCACCTACGCAGAGGAGCAGGGCCATTAGACCCCTAACAGGGTATTGTTCCCCCATCTCAGCATGGCGTTGTCCGCCTATTTTGGCTAGGGGTCGTGCTCGGGGTGTGACAAAACACGATAAGGGACGTGCGCTGACTCTCCCCTCGCAAAGGAGATGAGCACATCAGGTCCACATGTTAGCCTCCCCTAGTTCTCACCCCCCTTGGCGTATGATAGATGCAAATGAACAGGTGGAATGGCAGAATACCAGCCTGCCCCTGCCATCTACAAAAGATGCCACATGCAATTTCTACATTGTTGGCCATGACCACGCCTAGAGTAGGGACACCCTCAATGCCATGAAGACTAGGATGGAGAGCACTCCCTTGACTACCAAGGAAGTTATGAAACCCACTTCTTGTACTCCCCTTGCCCTCTGAAGATAGGAGAGGCAAGGGGCCCCATAGGGGGAATCAAATCCATTCCCAAACCCTAGATCAGAACTAACCCAATGCTCTCCTACTCTCTCTCTCTCATTGTAAGAACCTGCTTAAGCACTCTAACATGAAGAACTATCTTGCTGGACTTAGGGCATCAAAGCCCAAACTAGGATAAACATCTCATATCATTGAGTGTTAACCACCGAAGTCCTACACATCGACCACTAATCTCTAGTTGTGGTTACGAACCCACAACACATATGTTAGTAGGGCGACTTCGTTGCTAGCCAACCTCAGTTGGGATGTTGTTTGGCTTTTTTGAGGAACAAATGAGCTATGCATTGGCTAGCCAACCCAAATTGGCCTATTCGACGTTGGAAACTTCTAGGGCCAATTTAGGGGGGTTGGTACTACTAAACTGATGGTTACCTTTATGTAACCATCAGTTTCTACCACACATGATGATAGCAATTCAACAACACCACATGCCACTTTTGCTCATAATATAGTGTACCAAATCCACCTAAAACACCGTAAGGATTTAGCAAGCTAATGCATATGTGAATAGTCAACAAATGAGCAATCTAGCCTCACGGCAAGAATCTTTAATCTAATTTGGGGAAAATTTGCAAAAAGATTTAGAAAAAGTATGGGTGTACATTTTAAAGCACATATGATTTATACTAGACCATATCCCTCATATCTGGATTACATGAGAAAGCTCCTGTTGAAAAGTACCCAACTTTTATAAATTTAGTGGTGAAGATAATAAAAATACAAATGAGCATATTATCATGTTTCTTGCTCAACTGGGTGAAGCTAGTACCTTGGAACATATGAGAATTCATAACTTTTTGTTATCTCTTACTAATATTGTTTTTCGTGGTATTCTTCATTGCAAACTTGCTCTATTAGTTCTTGGGAAGACTAGAAGAGAAGTTTTATGAACTTTTCTACAATGAAACCAATGATCTTAAATTGTCTAATTTGATATTAGTTTAAGCAAGGGTGTGATGAATCTACCATACTTGATTATATTAAAAGATTCAGATATGTTAAAAACCGATGTTTTAATTTGATAATTTCTGAAAAGATCTTGCCAATTTGGTTTTTGTTAGCTCATGGATCGTTTTCCTTAGGAGTTGGCAGCCTCTATAGTTGGAGTCTTTCTGAGGGGCAAACCCTCCACTAACTCATGGCAGCAGGCAAGAGGAAGATCACTAGAGATTAGCGCAGCAGAAGGATAGAATATAGTGATAACCCCGATATGAGCACCATGTTCGCAGTGATGAAGGCTTTTGATGGAGTAGAAGGTAGCCTGAGACGTGTGTTTGGTGCTCTTGACCAGGCTCGTGATGACCGACATTAGCTTCAAAGGGATCATGACGCCGAGATTGAGAGACTCACTGCAGAGATGGCTCAGTTGACTCGTCAGAGAGATCAGGTGACCTAGAGGACTATAGTCTGAGGGAGATGTACGTGCACTGAGGGAGCAGGTTGAGCGTCTAACCACCGCCAATAGGAACGCTGAGCGCATGTTGATCCATGTGCTCCATTAGAGGAATGAAGCCTAGTATGTAGAAGATGTTTTGAGAGCTCGACAGGTTGAGCTGGAGCAGCAGCTGGCCAATGCAGAAGAGTACAACGACAACCTACATGAGGAGGTTCATCAGCTGAACAACCAGCTCCACCCTTACGTTCCTCCTGGAGCAGCAGAGATGGATCTAGATGAGGACGAGGATCCCGAAGAGCTTGAGGCACCAGCGGATGATGACAACAATGATGTGGATGGTGACAATGCCGACATCTCCAACTTGGACAGTGACCATGATGAGTAGGCAAGTAGTTGTTGCGCTAGCTACTAGGGTTTCGTTTTTAATGACCTTTTGCTTGGTTGGCATGTTGGGCTTGTAATAATGAGTAGAAAGACTAAGACCTTGATGTAATGTTGGAAAACTTGGATGTTTTTGTGGCGATATCTGAACGTCAAAAGTCCAGTGTATGTATGCTGACAATTTGGTTGTAATGGACGCGATGTGTTGTGCTTAAGTAATTTAATTAGTGATGTCGTGTTAATTGGAATGACTTATTGTGCCCTTGTTTTATCATATGAATTTATTCTCTCTAGTGAATTCAATACGACATAATTTTTCATTCACCTACAATTGCTACAACATCACCTAATAATTACTGTTGCTGAAATATGCAGATGCCGAACACTCACCGTACCGTGTATGACGCTATTGAGGCAGGTGGTAGTGCCACTGGAAATGAGAACCGTGATCCACCACCACCTCCTCCTTCACCATACACCGCGAAACAGTTCTTCGCATAGTTCCTTGGAAGTCAGCGAAACATGGAGAACATGTAGCAGAATATGGAGGCTGCCTTGCGCAATATTGCAGACAACACCCACCATGGGTTAAATCAGGGCGGACATGAGGCAAATTAGTATAGTAGTTTCAAGGACTTTATGGACACCAGACCACCAATTTTCAAGGAAGCCATAGAGCCATTGGATGCAGAAGAATGGATAAACACCATGGAAGATAAGTTTCGTGTTCTGAGGATGACAGAAGTGTTGAAGACTAAGTATGTAGCTCATCAGCTACAAGGCCCTGCAGAAATGTGGTGGAAGCACCACCGCACCACTTTTCCCCCTAATGCCCACATTACTTGGAAGGAATTCACTGAGGCTTTTCGTGGAGTTTACATTCCACCTGGTCTGATAGAAATGAATCTTGGAGAATTTTTAGCACTGAATCAAGGTACCAAGACTGTGACACAATATCTACATGCATTCAACAACCTAAGCCGCTATGCCTCTAACATGGTGAATATTGATGCCAAAAAGATCACTAGTTTCAAGAGAGGTCTGAATCCCAAGATGATGAAGCACGTGGGTACCAACACGAGAACTGGTTTCAATGACTTTGTTAGTGACCGGCGATGATAAGGAAAAAAGGAAGGGGTTTGGGCATTGGGGCTCACTAGCAGTAGGGGAGGAGCTTGTTGGCGGCGAAGTGGTGCTACAGAACGACGCCACTAAAGGAATCCGGTGCGGTGGAGATGGCTTGGCACGACATCACGACACAAAAGGAGGCAGCATGGCCCGACGAGGTGGTGAGGGGCGTGAAGGGCAGTGGTGGTGGCCTGGTGGCGTGGCTTGGTGAGGTGATGGTGGTGGCGCGGTGGACGTGGAGGCGCTACGTGGCGAGGATGAGGTCGCGTGGTTGGAGGTGGAAGAAGAGCGGTGGCTACTTGGAGGGAGCTTGAGGGAGTGGCGGTCGAGCTCGGTGGTCGACCTCTACTGCTCATCGAAGGAGAATGACGAGGCGGAGATAGAGCGTGGCGTGGATGTAGCGGCGGCTCACGGTGAGGTGGAGCAGTGTGGCTTGGTGGCGCAGAGCGCTGGAGGAGAGCCAGCCGACGAGGCGTTGGTGGTGGCGCGGTGGCCTGCTGCAGCCATGGCGGCAGGTGGAGCAGTGGCTAGGGCTCATGAGGAGGGAGCAGAGGAGTGCAATGATGGCTGGGGAAATGGAGGAAGGGAGCGGTGGTGACAGTATTTATAGGTGCGGTGCTAGGGCTTCGATCTGATGGACGGCGACGAGCCTTGACGTCTGTACCAAGGGACGCGTGGCGACCATTGTGCGGAGGGGCATAGATGCCTAGTGTTGATGGTCACTAACTACTATTGTAAACCATCAACGAAACATGAAAAAGGGCATATATCAACTTCCAAACATAGAATTAGGGTTTAAACTGATAGAATTCCACATGTTTTGGTGAATCTGTGTTTCTATAGGGGTTTATCAGGAAAAGGAGGCAAGATATCAAGGACGTCCGGGTAAAAAGCATATTCCACTGCTGAACTAAGTTGAGAAGGATCTAGAAGACACGAGAAGGCAACCCACTAAAGGGGGGCCCACCTGGAAGCTACCTAGGTCGGGCAACCCTAGGGGGTCCCACCTGTTAGCCTCCTCCGCAAGTCGGTTCTCTACCGCCTTAGGGTTTGCATCTTCGCCATTGATCAAGGTTGGTTTGATCTGAGGGCTCTAGTTCATCCCACTAGCCTATATAAGCCAGCCCCTACCCCCTGGGTTCAAGGCATTCAAGTCATTTGATCAAGTCATCAGAGCTAGAAACCCTAGTTTCTTTAGAGCTCCACATATTCAAGAGCTTAGCTACATAGGTTAGAAGTAGAGGAAGGCAAGCTTCGCATGGATTCCGGATTGTGTCAAGAGCACGGCTTGGTAAAGCCTTCTGTAACTTCTCTCTTTTGTATCTTTCTGTATTTATTTGCTAGTTACAATAGATATGACATTACTCTATATATTATCTATGTTCTTGGTTATATTGTTCGTTGTCTACTTTGATTATATACTTAGTATAGTTAGAATATCTTTATATTCAAGCATAAGATTGTATAGTGCTCACTCTTTGATACCATGGGTGAGTGGTTGACATTGTGTAAGCGTGGTGCTTATACATTGTTTACCTACGAATGCACCCTATATTCCGGGCCATGTGGTAGATCGCGGAAGTGACACTCCCATTGACTCCTTTATAGTCCACTCCTCGAATATAGGACAAGTAGGACCCGGTTGCGAAGGAAGACTTGCTATGTTCTTGATCTTCCTTAGTAATGTCCCTTGTGTGTAGATATAAAGTATTCTTGCCATGATTGCTAAGTGTAATTGCACTAATCATATTATATTCTGACATGTGATTAAGAATGACTTAGGAATATTCCTTTATTTCTACCTAAACCATGCTATTGCTATAGAAGGGAGTGCTCTGAGTAAATTACACTATTGATGACTTGACATTTATCATTCATTTATCTTATGACTTATCCCTGTTACGAGTAGATGGATTAGACATTGTATTAACTCTCCATTGCATGTACAAGTGATCATCATATTCCTATAGCCATCCCTTCCTAGTGTAAAATATAAATAACGATCCCTAGAATACTCCTGGGTAAAATGCTACAATGGTATAATTATCTATGCGCTTGCGGATACTTTCTATTCTTGTCTTTATATTCTTCCTAGTCACATAAAATAATAAGATAACTACTTAGTAGTAATGCTAGGTAGTGCCTACAATCACTTTTAGCTCCAACACTAGGGATGACAACCTGGTACAAGTAAGCTAGAGGTGCAGTAATTAATAGTGGCTATTAAAACAAGTGTCAAGTTAATAAATACCATTAAACATTTCTGGCTATTGCTAAGGATAGAATCCAAACTCTAATCTTGGTAGTGACGCTAAGAAATGTCAACAAGCATTTTTGGCGCCATTGCCGGGGATAGAATTTAAATTCTATTCTTGGTAGTAACGCTATGAAATGTCAACAAGCATTTTGGCGCTGTTGCTGGGGAAGGTTGAAAGGTATCCAAAAGGAATATTGATATCACTTGTACCCACTGATGTGATCAAGAAAACCGATCAACTCTACTCAAACATGATTACCCTTGTTTTGTCTACGTTCGTATTGATCAGGACATGACACTAACGGATACGACCATTGATTATAAGGTGCGCTTATTCCTACATTTATATAGTAATTTTGGATACAATTCACTTGGTTCCATATGTACATGTCGTTATTTGAATGTAGGTACAAATGTGTCTCAAAGTGCAAGTCCATCAAAGTTGAACTTTCGGTTCGTCGATAGCCCGATAGTGCTTTATTGGAAAGGCCATAACTCATCCATCCGGAGTGCGATCGAGGTCAATGAGCACTTGATGGAAAGATTATTTGATAAGCTTTCAAATTGATCTAGTCCCACCTCAATATCATATTGGCAAGGTCTCCAAATCATCAAGACATTCTGCCACTATTTTTGTCGGGCGCTACGGCGTCGTCGCAGGCTTGTTATTCACACTTGGGACCCAGGCCCAAGTTGGAGAATGCCCCCAAGAAGATGGAGAACACCTAAGAGATGCCCAAGGACGTTCTCCTCCTTGTCCACCACCTTAGTAGGCCAGCAAGAACGTCCAAGCCAAGCCAGAGGCCCAGTCCAATTCGAGTTCGAGTCTGCCTCGGTCTTCAGGACCAGTCTGCAATAAAACAGACGCCCAGGACACATTCGGACTCCGTTTTTGATGATCCACATATGGATGGAAAGATAATTTCATAAGCTAACCAATGGCTTTGGTTTGAGGCCCAAATTCCATCGGAGTCAATGGGAATCATCGAAACAAGTTGACATCCAGAATCTGTCAAGACGCTGCGTCATCGTCTTTTGGGCCGTTTGGGCCATGTAACGTGTCGAGACTCCTTAGGACGTAAGTGGGGGTCCTTAGACGTCCCTTAGACTTTATAATCAGTAGCCACCACCTATGTTAGGGTTTAGGTTTTGCTTAGATTATTCTGTCCATTGACAGTCGCCGTCTTTCGGTTTGCGAGACCCCAACTTCGAGTGCTTAATCATTCATCAGCAATTGTCACTTCAATTGAGTTGCATTTTATCTTGTTCTTGCTTGTGTTCTTCGATTCGCAACAGGGATTAGCCTTTGTGGCGAGGTCAACCAGATTGTGACACGGTTGATAACCAGAGGAGACATGGTGCTAAGGTTGCAGGGTTCGGGTCTTTGTGATCTAGAGCCGGATCGGTGTGTCGTTTCCGACCAAATCGATAGTTATCTTAAACCTGACGGAAGATCAGGAATCACGTCCCCATCAAGTGGTATCAGAGCTAAGGTATACCGTCAAGTTCATATTTATCCTAGTTTAGTTGATTTTTGCCTTCGTCCCATAGTCCACCGCCATATTTGTTTCCTGTCCTACAACCATCCGCGTCATAGGCTTTGCATATTTCAGTTCTAGAGTCCGCTGTGTTGAGTTTGTGTCCTAGGTCAAGGTCTTGTTGCTGGTTTAGTTTGTGTTCTTTTCTAATTTGTATTGATCCCTCCATCCGCCATCATCCCGTCAGATCATCAGTTTGCATCTTGCGTCCACATAAAACCCTGATTCGAGCAGTTTTCATAAAACAGTCATAACTTTTGCATCCGAACTCGAAACGGGGCAAATTTTATATCTACGGAGAACGCCAGAAATTTTAGATCTGTTTCATCCCAGCAAAGCTGGGTTCGCAAAATTTAGAATTGCGAAATTCGTTCAGGAACAGCGCGTTTCAGGGCCCACAAGTTTTGGCCAGCTTTTTAGATCACAATCCTGAATTTGTATAGGCCATATCTTTTGTCCAATTGAGCTCAAATTTTTTGAGATTTGTTCTGGTGTGTTCCTTGATGAGAAAAAAAATATCAAAAGAGCAAAAGCAAGAAAAAAATTTGGACAAAAAAAGAAAAAAATAGCAAAAGAGAAGAGAAGAGATAAAAAAGGAACACATAAGGAACACTCGATAGCTCTATTGTTTGTGGTGCCTTTTGCCTTGTCTATATTTCCATTGCTATCTTTCATACTTGTTTCACTCCCTTGTGTGTCACAACTGGTGCTAGAAACACGTATAGGCCAGCAACTAGGACAAGTGCTCTGGACATTTATTCAATATTGCTATTTGTTGCTGAATTGTGTGCCACATATATATATCTGTTCTTTGTGTGCCTTCCAAGCTCCACATATATACTCCAGATCAGTACAGAAAAAGATCCTTGCAATCTTGGTGCCACGCCCTCACAGGTATCACGAACCAGCCACCGGTTGTACCGTATACTGCTTTGCGTTGGTAAGAACCTTGTAAGAACTTGGTAAGACGTGTGAGAGTGTATTTCCACCGACACATATAATAGTTGATAGGAATTTATTTTGATTTCTAACGTTATCAAACAACGTGTTTCTGTTTAAGAGTGAATTGCAGGAAATCATGGCCCAGATGTTTGCAAGGACTGACCGCATGATGAACAATCCATCATCACATATTGACTATAATCATCAAGGTATAAGAGGTAAATTTATCATACCATATTTTGTTGGATCTTATAATGGAGAAGCATATTTAGATTGGGAGATGACTATAGAACAAGAATTTAATTCTCGCCTAGTTCATGAGATACATAAGGTTAAACTTGCTACTAGTGGATTCAAGGATTTTGCTCAAATCTGGTGGCGACAATTAGCTAATTTGCATCAACAACCTCAATCATGGGATAGACTTAAAGAAGCAATGCGTGATAGATTTGTTCCTGTTTCGTATAAACGAGATTTGCGTAAGAAACTACAGCGCTTAGAGTAGGGAGATATGTCTGTTCAAGAATATTTTGCAGAGCTTCGAAAGGGCATGATTCTTGGTGAGATAGAGGAGGATCCGGAGGATAAATTATATCGTTTTTATGGTGGTTTGAGACGTGAAATTTAAGATATTGTTTATTATAAAGATTTTAATACTATAAACCAGTTGTTCCAACTAGCTATGCTTGCAGAAAAAGAATTGCAGGGACATCAACAAAAGAACCAGATCAACATTGGCGACAACCTCAACCAGATTTTAGAAAGGGTGGAGCAAGCATTCGTGAAGATCGAGACTGCGATAAGTAGACAAGTGGTCATTTCCCCCGCTACAGCAGCATCTTCACCACCACCTCCTACACCTACTTTGGAGCTTGGTAAAATTTTAAACTCGACTGAAATTGTACAACTTCATAAAAAGAGTGTTTCTACTAAGAACAAAGAGGTTGATATTAAAAATAAAAATCATCAAGTATCTAAACTAGAAGATCTTTTTATGCTTGCTACAAAATATGATAATGTTCAAATTGGTGATGATGTGCTAAATTTGTCACCACTCATGCTATAATAGAGCAACATTTAGTGAACATAAAGTTCGAATTTCCTTTGTCACAAAACAATTGTTCTGATAACACTTGTGATAAAGAAGAGTTGGATGAGAATGCTTTTATTGTACTTATGCCACAACTAGTGAATGAGCATGATGCTTTCATTTTGTAACCAAGTACATGTTCTAAAAATAGGCATTTTCTTCCAATTGCTACTGAAAAAGATGAACTGAAATTGTTGTTTTTGTAACACCCCTGGGTGTTAAGCATGCATTATCATTTCAAAGCATAAGCATTCAACATCATTTCATAAATAGCATTGCTTGAATTGTAGCTCTTTCAAATTTAAACTTGAAAAATAAATAATTGGAACCCTAAATTTGGTGTAGTGCCAAAAAGGTGGGGTACTTTTGAGTATTAGCAATTTTAAATAATCTAGGATAAATCAACTTGATTTTTGGAGCAATTCTTGAATTCAAGTTTTCCTCAAATTTTGTTTTAAAAATATTCTAAACAAATAGGTTTTTGATTATCAATTTAGCTTTAAATCCCAAATTCAAAATCTATTGAGAATTTTGAAAAATGCTCTACATGAAAGTTGTAGAGAATAAAATTTTGAACAACTTTTATTTTGGGCCAAATTTCTGAAAACCCCTTTTTCATCTCTAAATTCAATTTTGAAACAAGGAATTAAATCTGAAAATATTTATTATAAAAGAAAAATGGATTTTCGCTTTACTGGGCCGCAGCCTCACTTCTCGGCCCATGGCCGAAGCCGGCCTGGCCCGCCTCGCGCACCCGCCCGCGCCAGCGCACACCGCGCTCAGGCCGCGGCCGCCGTGTGGCCGCCGCTCGTCGCCTCCGGCGTACGGGTAGCGAGCCGTGGGCTCCACCGGCCGCGCCACGCGCCATGAAGCCGCGCCCGCTCGTCCCTCGCTAGCACGCCCTCCATTTTCGTTTCTCCCGGCCTCGCGCGAGTAGCAGCCGCAGCCGCTCCCACCTTCGCGCGCTCGTCGCCGCCGCCGCGTGCTTTCGCTCCTCGTTCCGTCGCCGGCCGGTCACCTCCGAGCGATTGCTCGCGCAAGCAACTCCGCCTCGTCCTTCTCTTCCCCGAACGCGTCTCCTCGCTTCGTCTCGGCTCCGTGGTAAGCCGCCACCCCGCGCGCCCCGCCGCGGCGCCATTCCGGCCACCGCGCGCTCGCCCCCGCCGTTCCGGCGTGTCCTCCCCACCTCGCCACTCGCTCACCGCCCCGAGGTGTCCGCCGCCCCCATCGTGTTCCCGTGCGCCCCGCCACCAGTGTCCGCACGACCGGGACCGGCCGCTAGCCGCCGGCAGGCTTCACCGCCGCCGCGACGTCGCAGTCGCGCGGCCGCTCCCCGCGTGCCCCGCGTTCCGCCCTCTCCTCCTTGCTTGCTAGGCCACCGGCCTTGGGCCGAACCGGCGAGCCGGGCCGCCCCTGGCTTTTCCCGCGCGACGCCTCAGCCGTTTTCGGCCACGGGCCAGTGTGGCCGACTGGGCTGGCCCGTTCAGCGATTCCAAATTTCATTTTTGAATTTCTATTTATATTTTAGGAAAAGAAAGTGCTCTAGAAAAAGTTGTGTATAATTTATAGCTCCAAAAATTATGAAACAAATTTTAAAATGTTCTTCTTGAATAGATCTACAGTTTAAAAATATCTCATGTTATTTTTGTATCACTTTACTGTGCAAATTTATTTAATTGCTATAAATGCTGATATTTTAGAAAATATGTAGTAAATAAAATAATGAAGGGAAAAATGTGATTCTTATGGCATTAGTCTTTATTAGTGATGCACTTTCTAGGAAAAATACTAGTGAATCATGTTCTGTGAGAAATTTGGGAAGTGTAGTTCAAATGCTTTTAATTGATAATATTTGTTATTTTTAGTGGAGGGCAAAATTTGTATAGAACATGCATATGATAATTTTTGTAGTATGTTAGTTTACTGTTAGTAACATAGGAAAAATGTGAAATCTGTTGTTTGATACTTTTCCTAGTACAAAATAATTTCATGCTCACATTTAGGCTATAATTTGTTTATTTTGTACAGGCAGTTTTACATATTCAATTCTCATGAAAATTTAGTGGTAGGTTAGTTAGGGTAAGAGTAATCTACTGTAATTTTTGTAGATTTTTATCTACACCAGAGATAGGTGTTGCTGTGTAACCCTAGTTAAATGGGAAATAAAGGATTATTCTTTATGAGAAATTGAGAGTAATAAATTATGTTTGGTGTATCTTTGAAGCATCACTATGCCTTGCTGATATTGTGGATGAGTTAGGTTGGTGAGATTTGGTCATTTAGGGTCACTTGCATGTGTAAGTTGTGTGCTAATTAGTATAAAAACAAGGTGCATGTTTTCACGGTACATGTTCTTGGATGACGTGGACTACCTTGTAGAAGATGTAGTTATATCCAAACTGCTCATTCCATGTGCTCATCTGCATCTCATGTCATCAAAGCACTCCACCATAATCCGACGCATCATTCGCATGTTTACTTATGCACTTGCATCATACAGGATCGCAGGAGGAGTCGCAGGTAGCAGTACCGGAGGAGCAGGCTTGGACGGATCAGCAGGAGCCCCAGGCACAGGAGGTGCCCGAGGAGGAAGAGCCAGGCGAGGAACTGCCAGAGTGCGTCGACCACCATCCTAGCTCGTTCGAAAGAGGCAAGCCCCGGAGCATTTTAAGTCCCCTATTTTATAAAAGCTATTCCCTATTACATGAATTATCGTTATATATTATTGCATTAAGTTATCAAAGTTGATTGAAACCGTTGTTGCATTACTATCCTTGTCCACCGGATTACCGTTACCTTGTTAGGTCAGGATCGAGTAAATTGCTTAGCCATGCTTAGACCGGTAGAAGTCGGGTGATTTTCTGTCACCTGCGAGCTATAGGTGGATACCTGGTTATGGTTAGCTGTACTTGTGATCATGAAAAGTAACCAAGTGTTGATGGATAAACGGAGACCGGGTGGATTCTTATAGGGTTTTGGACTATAGTGATTCCGTCTGTGTCGATTAAGGACCGATCGTTGCTCGTCCCTCTTGTCATATTGAACGCATGCCTGACATTTAGCTGGCCGAATAAAGTACCTTTCGACCGCGAAGCTAGTGACACTTTTCGAGCCGGGATAAACTCGGGTTGGTAGACTGGTGCTGAAGGGGGTGTAACGGGGACGCGAAGAGTGAGCCCAAGGTGCGTCCTGGCAGTCGAGCGGTCCCTGGGTAGTGCGATCCATGAATGTTATCCCGCGGCTTCTTGGAAAGTGTCATTGGTGATCTAAGCGACCCTGACGGGCGAAGCGTGGTTTGTGTGAGGAATAAATCTCCAGCTGGAGAGGAATTCGATTCGAATCGCCGTCGCTCCCGGTTAGTGAGCACTTGACTCGAGCTATGGCATCATAGTAACAATAATGGAACACTGATGGTTAAGTGAGTGATGTTGGAAATGCTAAACCTGATATGGTAATCTAGATGTTAATGTTGTATCAAGTGACTGCTTTAGCAATAGGTGCTTACCTAGCTTAAATAGGTTATCATAAAATGATGCAAAAAGTACTTAATTTAGTTATTCATGATAACTTATGCTTTTCACAAATGGGTCAAGCCAGTCCACTATATATAGGCCTTGCATACTCCTTGGTGTCATGTTATTTCTGGTTTATGATGGGTAAGTCTAGCTGAGTACATTCTCGTACTCAGGGCGTTGTTCCCATTGTTGTTGCAGATGGTCAGATGTACTATGGGTACTGTTCCAACTGTCTGTATCCGGCGATGGGCGACAACTAGGACCTTGGGCAAAGGTCGATCTACTTGTCTTATCTACTGCTTTTATGGACCATGACCATCTACTGGCACTGTATTTGAACTAAGTGTGTGTGTGTAAAACTACTTGCTTCCGCTACGTATGTTGAACTATGTTGTAATAACTTCTAATCCGAACTCCGATGTATTCCGCTTTTGTGGTAAACTCTATGTATCATGTGAACTGTTGCTGCTAAATCAGTACGATCTGGGTTGTATGTTGGTTGGTTTGAAATCCCTCGTGATTTCACGGAATATCGAGTTATACGGGCTTAAGTTTGTTAAATTAACCGCCTCGGTGGAAGATTTTCTTACTTAATCTCGTATAATTACGTTGATCCATTCACATGGGTATTTAAAAACAAAACTATGTTTTCAAATAAGCCTTTAAACTTAAGAGTGTGCCAGTGGTCATATCCTTTATGCCCGATAAGGACTCTAGGTGGCTTAATTAAGTACTAACTTGGGGGTTTGCATCATATTTTAAATTTCGTCGCTCATATGGCGTGCTATTGTATGAGTGCCATTCACTTGAATGGTAATGTATGGATCAAATACTAAGTGAGAGTTGTGAGAGCATGGTCGGATACACTGCCGATCTAGGGGAGTGCTCATGTGATACCGAAACACTTACGTGCCCTGCGCATGTTCGTATGAGGGTATCCAAATTGTGGGGAATTCCGTCATGCGGAGACGATGCCGTCAATAGGGCGATGATTCAGGTAGTTGTTACTGTTATACTCGTATCTGGGGATGCGTGTAGAGCGAGTAACTTACATTACTGCTTTCTTGCATATTTTCATACTGTGAGGTTTGGGCTGAAGTGACTTTCTGCAGGTACATATCAGCGCTTTCGAGTAGTACGTATTAGCTACGTAACAAGAGATCGTTGTATGCCATCGTTTATTCCGTTAGTAGTTATTGATTTTCTAAGTTTGTAAGGACTTACAGAACGTGCATGCATCATGTTGTGCATTTCATTTAGGGCTTTGTTCCTCCCCTTATAAGTTGCTTATCTCATTTCGATAAAAATGCCAACTTAAACATCTATTCTCACCACAGTAATAAAATTTTGCTACAGATGGCACGTACCAAGCAGACAGCCCGCAAGTCCACCGGTAGAGCTCCCTGTCATCAGCTTGCTCCACGCACTCGTCAGCGCCACACTTTTCTTGGAGAGTTTGGGATGCCTACGCTCTTGTGGAGAGTGCTCAGCTATGTAGGCTATCCCGATGGAATGGAGCCCCGTTACTTTTGGTCAAATGAGCGGTTGGGGGAAGGACTTTTGGTGACTGTAGAAGCAGTAGTTCGTTCCCGAGGTGATGGTTCCGAATGGATCGGTTGGCGTTTTGAGTCGACTGGTAGGACCCCTGAAGAAGCCGCTGAGAGGGCAGCCTTTGGGATCTTGAGGGACATCATGGATCGCTTTCCTCAGGAGTTGGCAGCAGCTATAGTTGGAGTCTTTCCGAGGGGCAACCGCTCCACTGACTCGTGGCAGCAGGCAAAAGGAAGATCCCTGGAGATTAGCGCCGCAGAAGCACAGAACAGTGACAACCCCGCTATGAGTGCCTGTTGACGGTCCTTAAGTACCAAATATAGTTATCAAATAAATAAAGAAAAGGATCCAAATGCAACCAACACCTAGACTTAGGGTTTTATCTGACAGAATTCCACGAGTTTTGGTGTTTGTCTGTTTCTGCAGGGGGTTATCAGAAAATACGGAGGAAAGGCCCACACGTCGGGTTTACATAGAGATAATAACGTGTTCACCGATTTTCTATCATCTAAAAGACTCCAGAAGCCACGAGATCGAACGGGAGGCCGAACGGGCCCGGAGGCAGGGCGCCCGCCCTGCTCCCTAGGGCGCCCGCCCTGGCCTGAGAGCCAATCAGGCTCCGTCTCGTGGATTATGCTCCACCGACCTAAGGGATCAAGGAAAACCGTGCGATTAATGTCGGTTTGATCCGACGGCCCACGTTCACTTGAGGGGGCTATATAAGCAGGACCCCTGGCCCCTGGAGGAGGCACTCCCTCATTCTCAATTCTTCAAACCCTAATCTCAGGAGGAGAGTCTCTGATCAAGCCCTAGAGCCACCACATCAACTAGATCTCTAGTATAGCATAGCTACATAGGATTAGAACTAGAAGGAGTCAATCTTCGATTGGTTTCCAGATCTGTCAAGAGGATTCTTGGTAATTCCTTTACTGTTCTTCATTATTCATCTTTGTTCTTCAATATTATGAATACAACTTTGTTCTATTTCAATATATTGATTATGACTATGCTCTACTTGTTTATGTTTGCGATTATATTGTTCTTAGTTTATCGTAGTTATACGCTTGGCTTAGTTAGATTGGAATTATATACATGTTTAGGATCGTATAGCGTTTATCCATCGGATCCATGGGTAAATGATAAATATTGTGTAGGCGTGGTGCTTAGACCATATTTATCTGCGATTGCACCTTATATGCCGGATCGTGGGGTGGTCCGCGATGGTGACAGCTTCGTTGGTTCTTATATAGTCCCCCTCCCGTGTGTAAGGCAGACAGAGCAATATTATTACGGGGGAGTGATTGCTATGTTTCTCATCTTCCTTGATAATATCACTATGCATGGGCGTAGTCCTTTCTCGCAATGATTGCCAAGTGTACTTGCACTAACTATGATATGCTAGACTTTATAGTTAAGAATAACTTAGGAAATATCCTTGTAGTTCGTCCTAATACCATGCTAATGACTTGCTAGAATATCTGTTGAGGTGCTTATCATTATTATATATGGCTAGCTGATCAGATTAATTATCTTTGTCACCATTCATACTTTATCTATATTTTATGTGACACTTACCCCTGTATGCAAGAGATAGATGAATGCTCTCACTTATACATGCAATGATTGATACTCATTCCTATATTCCATTCCATAATCAACATTGATGTTAGTAATCCCTTCCCAGTGGTAAAAATATAAATAACGATACCTGGAATACTTCCCGGTTAAAATGCTACATCGGTATTAATCTGTGCGCTTGCAGATCTTATTTATTATTTATTTAGAAGAGCAGTTGCATATTTCAATACCGCGTCTCTCATGTCATGCTGGGGATGACAACTTGGCTTAAGTGGCATGAGGGATAGGTTCGGCATTTTTGGTGCCGTTATCAGAATTAGAAAACTAAGTCTACTTTTGGTAATGACGTTAAGAATGCCCAACAAGCATTTTTGGCGTCGTTGCCGGGGAAGGTTGATTTACTAACAAGGAATGAATACGGAATTTGAGTCATCATTCGCATCATTACGTGATTGAGATCATCAATTCTCCCATACAGATTTACCCCTGTATTTTTCCATTCTTATTGTTTTGCAGGGTGATGTATGAATAGAGGACATCTTCCAGAAAATTTTGTTGACAACCCCGAAGCATTAATCAGAGGGGCAAGAGCCAAGCTCAAGAAGTCAACACTTCGACGCAACACTTCATCCAATTCAGAACACCGCCGAAGTTTCATCCGAAATTTGTTAACAGAGTTCGCAGCCATGGCGAATAAGACGATCCGCGAGTTCTCAGCTCCCACTACGGACAACATCCGCACTGGACCTGTCGCGGCCATCGACAAGAACTTTGAGCTCAAGCCAGGGCTCATCAACATAGTACAAGCCAACCAGTTTTGTGGGAAGCCGCACGAAGATGCAAGTGCTCATCTCCAACACTTCCTAGAGATTTGCAGCACATTCACTATATTAGATGTTCCCAGAGACGCCATACTACTTCGCCTTTTCCCATTCTCACTATTGGGGAGAGCGAAGCAGTGGTTCTACGCGACGAAGGATAAGAACACTACGTGGGCACTCTGCTCTATGAACTTTCTGGCTAAATTCTTTCCCATGGGCAAGACCAATGCTCTCCGTGGGAAGATTACAAGTTTTCAGCAACAACATGATGAATCCGTTCCAGAAGCATGGGAGCGCTTTCAAGATTACATCCTAGAATGTCCCCATCATGGAATGGAGAGCTGGCTACTTATGCAGACTTTCTATCATGGGCTCATCACTAGTGCTCGTGAGACCATGGATGCTGCAGGTGGAGGCGCATTTCTATCACTCACCATACCACAAACTACAGCCCTTGTGGAGAAGATGGCGTCCAACCAAGGTTGGAACGAAGAGAGGACTCAAACACGCAAGAAGGGTGGAGGTATGCACCAGCTCAAGGAGGTAGACATGCTGTCTGCAAAGCTAGACCTACTCATGAAAAAGCTCGATGACAAAGCTGGAGACAAAAGAGAAGTCATGAACGTCTACGACTCTCACATGACTTGTGAGGAATGTGGAGACACTGGACACTCAGGCAATCACTGCCCTGAGATGCTTGAGGATGCAAGGTACATCAACAACAACAACAACTACAACCGTCCTCAATAGAATCAAGGTTGGAATCAACAGAGGTCTAACTACTCAGGTAACTACTCAGGTAATTATCAAGGTAATAACTCTTACAACAACAATAATAATTTTCCACCCCTGAGAGAGTTAGTGTCTAATCAAGGAAAGCTAATGGATAACTTGTCTAAGAAATTGGCATCCAATGATAAAATACTAGAAAACATAAATAATAGAATGTATAATTTCTCTACTGCCATCAAAAACCAAATTAGCTTTAATAAAATGATTGAATCTCAGTTAAATCAAATAGCTGTTGCTGTTCCTGCTACTAACCCCGGTATACCATCACAACCGAAAGGTTTAGAATCTGCAAATCTTGTAGACATGTTTGATGCAGGTAACTATTGGAGTAATCCCGCTGTCGGAGTACATAATGACCTTCTGCCAGTCAAGAGAGGCATTCCAGGACGCCCTGTCATCCCGATCTCCATCGGCATGGTGGACTTCCCAGAAGCACTCTGCGACTTTGGCTCCAGCGTCAACATTATGCCCAGGGTACTCTATGAAAAATTCTTTACATATCCTTTATCAGAAACAACTATATGTTTGCAGCTTGTAGATCGGACACTAAGCTTTCCTAAAGGAATATTAAAGAACATGTGTGTCCGAGTTGGTATCTCGTATGCTCCAGCTGACTTCGTGGTGATAGAGACCGGGTCCGATGAGAGGTCACCAGTTAGTCTGGGAAGGCCATTCCTGAACACCTCGGGAGCTGTCATCTACGCCAGCGCTGCGAAGATCAACTTCAACATCAAGGGGAGGAAGGAGACGTTTTCCTTCAAGAACAAGATTACACAAATCCCAGAGCAACCCCAACATGAACCAAGGAAGAGGACCAACAGGAGGAACAAGCAGAACAAGAACAACCAAGGATGGACCGAATCAGCTAAGATGGTCACTGCAGTTCAAGGAGGTCAAGACCGACGACCCAAGTCGCCGTTCCTAATTAAGAAGGACGACCCAGGCATGCCAAGCATTGAGTGCTCAATCAATGGATACTCCTTTCAGAAGGCGCTCTGCGACACTGGATCAGGCGTCAACATAATGGCCACAGTCACCTATCAGCTCTTGTACGGGACCATGCCCTTAAAACCAACATACACTCAGCTCCAGATGGCAGATCAGACATCCCGAAAGGTCGAAGGTATAGTAACCGATGTCCCTGTTAAAATTAACGATCATTTTGTCCATACAGACTTTCAGGTCATTGACATGGGAGACGACGAGTACGATCCACCCATCATCCTAGGAAGACCGTTCCTAGGCACCGTCAAAGCAATCATCTACATTGGAACCGGAGAAGTCCATATGCATTTCCCCTCTGAGAAGGTACGCCGCTACTTTAATGACCCTAACTATATAGTTGAAGATTCTAAGCAGGTCAGGACAAGAAGAAGGCGACGTAACCAAAACCAAAGGAGGCAAACCATCAAGGACGTATGGGCAGACTATGAAGGAGAGGTCATAAGGCCCGAGGATACACAACAGGAGACCGAAGCACCAAGTCGGGTATGGAAAGCGAAGACAGTTACACAAGAAGAGGAGGCGCTGCCGGAACCACCATCTACGCCACCCAAATCCCAGGACAACTAAGAAGAAAAGAAGTCCTGTTCGGAGGACTTAAAAACACCGAACGTCGTGCCAAGAGGTAAACTTGATAGTTATCATTTTCCCTTTAATTATTGCTCAGTTAATCATGTTCATTCTGTCTAAAAAAATGTTGAAAACAGTAAGCCCCATGTGAGTATGCGAGTGGCATAAAACCCATAAGTACATTCACTGTGGTGGCATAAAAAATATAATAATAATAATATATTTTTTCTATTCTATAAAAATGAAAATAAAAATAGAGAGTGACATTTATCAAGGAAGCTCAAACATGATAAAGGCTAGATATTTATGCTAACGCTTAATCAAGTTCCACGAAGCTTTGTTGTCTATTTGAGCTCCACAGAATTCAGAAAGACTAGCAGACGGAGGATATCCTAATCGTTGTCAGGGTGCTGCCGACATTCAAATACACCTCTGCACCTGCTAGCTACATCAGAAGAAATTACGTCAAAATCCAGCTTGGGGGAGAGCACCCCATTTATCCCGATAAGTATTTTTATCTATATTTATACCTATGCTTTATTAAAATAAAAAGATGCATAATCATGAAAACCCAAATAAATATTTTGTGTTTATATATATTTGCTTAGTTTAATAAATAAATAAAGTAGCTATGCTAAACTGAATCTTGAAAATAAAACTCTAGCATGGATATGATGAATAGTTGCTCTGCCTAATTTTTAAATTTGTTCTCTCTCTAGTTTAGACATAACTGTTATAATTTAAAACTGGCTCTAAACCTGAACTAGTGGGAAGAGAACTTGATCTGAAGTCTAAGTTGTTAGCGGATATGATATGGGAAGGTTGAGCTGCTGTTTATCTGTTCCTAGAGATGCTAGAAATCTGGAGAATTTTATCTTTGAAAATCTTTAAAATGTTGCATGATGAGTTCCTGTATGATGAGAGTTTAAATTCCTACCACAGCCATATATACATGCTTGTTAGAATAAGAGCCGCACTTTTACTACTTACTGCTTATGGGCATTGAGTGTGGTCAAGCTGTGTAGACCCTTAGGAACTTGTCATGTGGTTAAAATCAAGATTCACTTGCACGTTCACTCATACATGCTGCTTCTACTCCGGAAGTACGCATCCACATATATCCACTCATTTCCATCTCCAGATTCACCCAAAATTATTCTACTCCTGACCCGGGAGAGAATAGCCAAAAACATTATCCCATTCCTGTTATTCCCTGTGAAGTTAATGCTCAAGTCATTTCTACTACCACTTGCTATATTTTCAAAAGAGGGAGATTGCTCTAAAAAAATATAAATACGAGGAAATAAAAAGGAGCAAGTGCTCGGAACCTCGAAGAAAGAAAAAGTGAGACGAGAGGTAAAAATGGACAAGTGTCCGATAGTAGAATTAGGGGTACAATACCCACCTGAGAGGAAAAAAAAGAAAAAAAATAGAGCATCTCATTCCCCTCAAAAGTTTTAAAAAGCAAGAAAGGTATGTATTCCCTCAAAAAGAGCATTAGACTTTTGTTATCACCATACACCACTCATTCACCACACATGCACATCTTGATTTGACGTATTGACTTGTTTCTCTGGATCCATGGTTTGACTATGCAATAAATGTTCTATGAGTATGTATACTGTATCTCCCACCTATGAGCTCCAGATATCAAAGCCTTATTAGAGTAGGGTGAGAGAGAAGGCAATGTCACTACGCCTTATACCATAAATACCACATACTTTGAGAGAGAAGGCATATACCATTACTGTCTTGGTAAGGATCCAGAAATACCACAAAAGAGAGACCCGAGAAAGTCATACAAGGAATCTCTGAGTTTTATTTGAAAAATTTGCAAAAACTCCAGAGCTATAGCTGATTAAGAATAAGAGACATGGCGTTTGACTAGACCGTTCTATCTTTTAACCACTCAAGATGCAGATGACGGTTGCAAGCCCCATGGTGAAAGGTAAAATGAGTAAGTTTTAAGTCTTGACAGTTTACTCTAACTCAGGGATGAGACCTTATTTGAAAGCATATGTACCGTCAACGTTCAAAGGCGTTGCAGCAACTTCTGATCCATAATGAGTCTATCCTTGCTCAGGGACGAGCAAGAGGTAAGCTTGGGGGAGTTTGATGACGGTCCTTAAGTACCAAATATAGTTATCAAATAAATAAAGAAAATGATCCAAATGCAACCAACACCTAGACTTAGGGTTTTATCTGACAGAATTCCACGAGTTTTGGTGTTTGTCTGTTTCTGCAGGGGGTTATCAGAAAATACGGAGGAAAGGCCCACACGTCGGGTTTACATAGAGATAATAACGTGTTCACCGATTTTCTATCATCTAAAAGACTCCAGAAGCCACGAGATCGAACGGGAGGCCGAACGGGCCCGGAGGCAGGGCGCCCGCCCTGCTCCCTAGGGCGCCCACCCTGGCCTGAGAGCCAATCAGGCTCCGTCTCGCGGATTATGCTCCACCGACCTAAGGGATCAAGGAAAACCGTGCGATTAATGTCGGTTTGATCCGACGGCCCACGTTCACTTGAGGGGGCTATATAAGCAGGACCCCTGGCCCCTGGAGGAGGCACTCCCTCATTCTCAATTCTTTAAACCCTAATCTCAGGAGGAGAGTCTCTGATCAAGCCCTAGAGCCACCACATCAACTAGATCTCTAGTATAGCATAGCTACATAGGATTAGAACTAGAAGGAGTCAATCTTCGATTGGTTTCCGGATCTGTCAAGAGGATTCTTGGTAATTCCTTTACTATTCTTCATTGTTCATCTTTGTTCTTCAATATTATGAATACAACTTTGTTCTATTTCAATATATTGATTATGACTATGCTCTACTTGTTTATGTTTGCGATTATATTATTCTTAGTTTATCGTAGTTATACGCTTGGCTTAGTTAGATTGGAATTATATACATGTTTAGGATCGTATAGCGTTTATCCATCGGATCCATGGGTAAATGATAAATATTGTGTAGGCGTGGTGCTTAGACCATATTTATCTGCGATTGCACCTTATATGCCGGATCGTGGGGTGGTCCGCGATGGTGACAGCTTCGTTGGTTCTTATATAGTCCCCCTCCCGTGTGTAAGGCAGGCAGAGCAACATTATTACGGGGGAGTGATTGCTATGTTTCTCATCTTCCTTGATAATATCACTATGCATGGGCGTAGTCCTTTCTCGCAATGATTGCCAAGTGTACTTGCACTAACTATGATATGCTAGACTTTATAGTTAAGAATAACTTAGGAAATATCCTTGTAGTTCGTCCTAATACCATGCTAATGACTTGCTAGAATATCTGTTGAGGTGCTTATCATTATTATATATGGCTAGCCGATCAGATTAATTATCTTTGTCACCATTCATACTTTATCTATATTTTATGTGACACTTACCCCTGTATGCAAGAGATAGATGAATGCTCTCACTTATACATGCAATGATTGATACTCATTCCTATATTCCATTCCATAATCAACATTGATGTTAGTAATCCCTTCCCAGTGGTAAAAATATAAATAACGATACCTGGAATACTTCCCGGTTAAAATGCTACATCGGTATTAATCTGTGCGCTTGCAGATCTTATTTATTATTTATTTAGAAGAGCAGTTGCATATTTCAATACCGCATCTCTCATGTCATGCTGGGGATGACAACTTGGCTTAAGTGGCATGAGGGATAGGTTCGGCATTTTTGGCGCCGTTATTAGAATTAGAAAACTAAGTCTACTTTTGGTAATGACGTTAAGAATGCCCAACAGTGCCATGTTCACAGTGATGAGGGCCTTCGATGGAGTGGAAGGTAGTCTGAGGCGTGTGTCTAGTGCTCTTGGTCAGGCTCGTGATGACCGCCGTCAGCTTCAGAGAGATCACGATGCTGAGATTGAGAGGCTCACCGCAGAGATGGCTCAGTTGACTCGTCAGAGAGATCAGGCTACCTAGAGGACTGTAGTTTTCGAGGGAGATGTGCGTGCCCTGAGAGAGCAGGTTAGGCGACTGACCACCGCCAACAGGAATGCTGAGTGCATGTTGACTCATGTGCTCCATCAGAGGAATGAAGCCTGGTCCGCAGAGAATGTGTTGAGGGCTAGACAGTTTGAGCTCGAGCAGCAGCTGGCTGATGCAGAAGAGTACAATGATAACCTGCATGAGGAGGTCCATCGGCTGAACAATCAGCTTAACCCTTATGACCTTCCTGGTGCAGCAGAGATGAATTTGGATGAAGACGAAGATCCTGAAGAGCCCGTGGCGCCAGCTGAGGAGCACGACGACGCTGCAGATGGCGACAACGCCAACGTCTCTGACCTAGACAGCGACCACGATGAGTAGGCTAGTAGTTGTTGCGCTAGCTACTAGGTTCCGCCCGCATGATCTTTTGCTTTGTTGGCACTTTGGGCATGTAATAATGAGTAGAAAGACTAAGTCCTTGATGTAATGTTGGAAAGCTTGGATGTGTTTGTGGCGGTATCCGAATGTCAAAAGTCCAGTGTATGTATGCTGGCAACTTGGTTGTAATGGACGTGATGTGTGCGCTTTAAGTAATATAATTAGTGATGTTGTGTTAATTGGAATGACTTATTGTGCCCCTGTTTTATTGTATGAATTTATTCTCTCCAGTGAATTCAGTTCGGCATAATTTTTCATTCGGTTGCAATTTCTACAACATCACTTAATAATTACTGTTGCTGAAACATGCAGATGCCAAACACTCGTCGTACCGTGTATGGTGCCGCTGAGGCTGGTGGTAGTGCAGCTGCTAATGATGACCGTGATCCACCACCGCCTCCTCCACCCTACACTACAGAACAGTTTTTCGCACAATTTCTTGGAAGCCAACGCAACATGGAGAGCATGCAACAGAATATGGAAGCTGCGTTGTGCAGTATCACAGATAACACCCGTCGGGGGATAAACCCGGGTGGGCATGAAGCAAATCAGTACAGCAGTTTCAAGGACTTCATGGATACTCGTCCACCGATCTTCAAGGAAGCCGCAGAACCCTTGGATGCAGAAGAGTGGATTAATACTATGGAAGACAAGTTCCGTGTCTTGAGGATGACTGAAGTGTTGAAGACTAAGTATGCAGCTCATTAGCTTCAAGGTCCGACAGGAATGTGGTGGAAGCATCACCGCACCACTTTTCCTCCCCATGCCCATATCTCTTGGAGGGAGTTCACTGAAGCCTTCCGTGGAACATATATTCCACCTGGTCTGACCGAGATGAAGCTTGGGGAATTCCTGGCATTAAATCAAGGCACGAAGACTATAACTCAATATCTGCATGCATTCAATAACATGAGCCGTTATGCTCCTGATATGGTGGATACTGATGCCAAGAAGATCGCTAGCTTCAAGAGAGGCCTGAGTCCCAAGATGATGAAACATGTGGGTACAAACATGAGGACTAGTTTCAACGACTTCGTTAGTGACTGTCTGAAGCAAGAGAAGAACAACAATGTTTATGCTGCTTCCAAGATCCGTAAGAGGGCTTTCGAGTCGGGACCGTCCCAGTCCAGAGCCCCAGTGGCCAACCGCCTAGCTTATCGATCACCTGCCCCAGGTGCAAGGCTTAGGCCACCGCAAAGAAAGAATCAGAATGCTCAGCAACCCCAGAGGAACCAGAAATCGTTCAAGATGGCATTGCCTCAAGCGAAGACAGGACAGGGCAGTTCATCTGGAACTGTGGCTCAAGTGAAGGGACCGTGCTTTAACTGCAACCAACCTGGACACTTTGCAAAGTTTTGTCCCTACTGTAAGAAACAGCAAACGCAGTATCAAGCTCGTGTGCACCACACCACTATGGATGACATCCCTGAAGGAGAACCGGTGACATCTGGTATGTTTTCTATCAACAATCATCCTGCAGTAGTTTTGTTTGATTTCGGATCATCTCATTCCTTTGTAAGTCAAGCATTTGTTAAAAGGCATGAGCAAAAGATAGTTGAATTGGAGTGTGCATATAAAATCAGTTCAGCTGGGGCTGATCTGTTGACTAATCAGATAGTTCAGGGAGTAACCCTAAACATAGCAAACCGACAATATAAGCTTAATCTGATAGTCATGCCAGGGTTAGTTTTGGATGTGATTATGGGTATGAACTGGATGAATCAAATGGGAGTTGTAATTGATGTTGGAGGAAGGAGTATCTCTCTTAAGGAACCCAGTGGGGAAGGCACCTTTCGGGTGGTCCTACCTCGGAAAGTAGACCTAGCTAGCACGTCCTGTGCGGTCTAAACTACTCTGCTAGCCCAAATTCCAGTGGTCTGTGAGTTTCCAGATGTGTTTCCAGATGAGTTACCTGGACTTCCACCAGACCGAGATGTTGAGTTTGCCATTGAGTTAATTCCAGGAACAGCACCGATCTCGAGAAGGCCCTATCGGATGCCTCCCAATGAGTTAGCAGAATTAAAGAAGCAACTCCAGGACTTGCTAAAGAAAGGTTTGATTCGTCCCAGCTCGTCGGAATGGGGATGCCCCGCTCTGTTTATGAAAAAGAAGAAGGATAACTCCTTACGCATGTGCGTGGATTATCGATCACTGAATGCAGTGACAATTAAAAACAAGTATCCTCTTCCTCGGATTGATATCTTGTTTGACCAATTGTCTAAAGCCAAAGTGTTCTCGAAGATAGATTTGAGATCAGGGTACCATCAGATAAAGATCAGGCCGCAAGATGTGCCTAAGACTGCGTTCTCTACCAGATATGGTTTGTACGAGTATCTTGTCATGTCCTTCGGATTGACAAATGCTCCTGCATACTTTATGTATCTGATGAATTCCGTTTTCATGCTAGAATTGGACAAGTTTGTGATTGTGTTCATTGATGACATTCTTATATACTTAGAAAATGAAGAAGATCACGCAGAACACCTCAGGATTATCTTGACTAGACTCCGAGAACATCGACTGCATGCTAAGTTCAGCAAGTGTGAGTTCTGGCTTAAGACAGTTCCTTTTCTTGGCCACGTGTTGTCTGAAAATGGCATCTCTGTAGATCCTAGTAAGGTGCAAGAGGTTATGGACTGGAAGTCACCAACTTCAGTTCATGAAGTTCGCAGTTTTCTTAGTTTAGCCGGTTACTATCATCGCTTCATACCGGATTTCTCGAAGATTGCCAAACCAATGACAAGCCTGTTACAGAAGGATCATAAGTTTGTATGGACAGAGGAGTGCGAGGCAGCTTTCTGCACCTTGCGAAAGTTGTTGACCACTGCTCCTGTTCTGGCCCAACCGGATATAGAAAAGCCGTTTGATGTGTTCTGTGACGCATCTAAGAATGGGTTAGGATGTGTGCTAATGCAA
The DNA here is from genome assembly GCA_022457205.1 of Saccharum spontaneum. Classification (NCBI taxonomy): domain Eukaryota; kingdom Viridiplantae; phylum Streptophyta; class Magnoliopsida; order Poales; family Poaceae; genus Saccharum; species Saccharum spontaneum. Next base: position 16,419,397 of record CM039617.1, on the reverse strand, counting down.
AATGGAAGAGTCATTGCCTATGCCTCACAACAATTGAGGAAGCATGAAGTTAACTATCCTACGCATGATTTGGAGCTTGCAGCAGTGGTGCATGCTCTAAAGATTTGGAGACACTACCTGTTGGGGAATGTGTGTAATATCTTTACAGATCATAAGAGTCTCAAATACATTTTTACCCAATCCGAGTTGAACATGCGACACAGGAGATGGTTGGAGCTGATAAAGGACTATAATCTGAACGTGCACTATCATCCTGGGAAGGCTAATGTAGTAGCAGATGCACTGAGCAGAAAATCACATGCTATTGAGGTGCAACCGTTGTTTGAAGAAGGGTTCAATTTGTTACACCCTGCTGTGTTACATAATATTTAGATCAGTTGTACCCTGGAAAACCAGATCATTGAAGGTCAGAAAATAGATAAGGGAATCTTTCATATCAAGGAGAAGATGAAGAGGGAACCCACCAAACACTTTCGAGTGGATGACCAAGGAGTGTTATGGTTCAAGGATCGCCTGGTAGTACCTAAGGATAGAGAGCTTAAGAACAAGTTGATGGATGAGGCCCATCATTCTAAGCTATCTATTCACCCCGGAAGTAGTAAGATGTACCAAGATTTGCGACCCCGTTATTGGTGGACTAAGATGAAAAAGGAGATCGCAGCATACGTTGCTCGTTGCGACATGTGTTGTAGAGTTAAAGCTCTTCACATGAGACCTGCAGGACTTCTGCAACCCTTGTCGGTACCTGATTGGAAATGGGATGATATAAGTATGGACTTTATCACTGGTCTCCCCACCACACAGAAGGGCCATGATTCAATTTGGGTAATAGTCGATCGTCTTACCAAGTCAGCTCATTTTCTGCCAGTCAAAACGAGTTTCCGACCACCTCAATATGCAGAAAAGTACATTGCTGAGATTGCCCGATTGCACGGGATACCAAAAATGATCGTGTCTGATCACGGTTCGCAGTTTACCTCTCACTTTTGGGAACATCTGCATCAAGGCTTGGGCACTAGTTTGATTCGTAGCACGGCTTACCACCCACAGACTGACGGGCAGACAGAAAGGGTTAATGCTGTACTTGAAGATATGCTTAGGGCTTGTGCACTATCCTCCAGAGGCTCATGGGAATCCTGGTTACCGTTGGCAGAATTCGCTTACAACAATAGTTACCAAGAGAGTATCAAGATGGCACCTTTTGAAGCTTTGTATGGCAGGAAGTGCAGGACACCGTTAAATTGGGTAGAGCCTGGAGAAAGAAGGTTTTACGGAATTGATTTTGTAGATGAGGCAGAGAAGAAGGTTCGTATCATCCAACAAAACATGCAAGCTGCACAGTCTCGCCAGAAGAGTTATGCAGATAAGAGAAGGAGACCACTGGATTTCCAAGTGGGTGACTATGTTTATTTGAAGGTTACCCCAATGAAGAAGAAACGATTTGGAATCAAGAAGAAACTGTCTGCTAGATATATAGGACCATACCAGATCATAGAGAAAAAGGGTCCCGTGGCGTACAAGTTACAGTTGCCAGAAGAGATGAGTTCGATCTTTCCCGTCTTCCACGTATCCCAATTGAAGAAGTGTCTACGTGTTCCAGAGGAGAGAATAGAACCTCAGGGTATTCGGATCAAGGCAGACTTGGAATATCAGGAGCAACCGGTTCGAGTCCTGGATACTAAGGACCGAGTCACTCGAAATAAAGTGGTCACAACCTACAAGATCCAGTGGAGTCATCATGATGAGAGCGATGCTTCTTGGGAAACGGGAGAATATCTTCAAACCGCATATAAAGATTTTTACGATAAATGGTTCGTAACTCAAAATCTCGAGATGAGATTCTTATAAGGGGGAGGGCTGTAACACCCCTGGGTGTTAAGCATGCATTATCATTTCAAAGCATAAGCATTCAACATCATTTCATGAATAGCATTGCTTGAATTGTAGCTCTTTCAAATTTAAACTTGAAAAACAAATAATTGGAACCCTAAATTTGGTGTAGTGCCAAAAAGGTGGGGTACTTTTGAGTATTAGCAATTTTAAATAATCTAGGATAAATCAACTTGATTTTTAGAGCAATTCTTGAATTCAAGTTTTCCTCAAATTTTGTTTTAAAAATATTCTAAACAAATAGGTTTTTGATTATCAATTTAGCTTTAAATCCCAAATTCAAAATCTATTGAGAATTTTGAAAAATGCTCTACATGAAAGTTGTAGAGAATAAAATTTTGAACAACTTTTATTTTGGGCCAAATTTCTGAAAACCCCTTTTTCATCTCCAAATTCAATTTTGAAACAAGGAATTAAATCTGAAAATATTTATTATAAAAGAAAAATAGATTTTCGCTTTACTGGGCCGCAGCCTCACTTCTTGGCCCATGGCCGAAGCCGGCCTGGCCCGCCTCGCGCACCCGCCCGTGCCCGCGCGCGCGCCCCGCGCCAGCGCACGCCGCGCTCAGGCCGCGGCCGCCGCGTGGCCGCCGCTCGCCGCCTCCGGCGTACGGGTGGCGAGCCGTGGGCTCCACCGGCCACGCCACGCGCCATGAAGCCGCGCCCGCTCCTCCCTCGCCAGCACGCCCTCCATTTTCGTTTCTCCCGGCCTCGCGCAAGTAGCAGCCGCAGCCGCTCCCACCTTCGCGCACTCGTCGCCGCCGCCGCGTGCTTTCGCTCCTCGTTCCGCCACCGGCCGGTCACCTCCGAGCGATTGCTCGCGCAAGCAACTCCGCCTCGTCCTTCTCTTCCCCGAATGCGTCTCCTCGCTTCGTCTCGGCCCCGTGGTAAGCCGCCACCCCGCGCGCCCCGCCGCGGCGCCATTCCGGCCACCGCGCGCTCGCCCCCGCCGTTCCGGCGTGTCCTCCCCACCTCGCCACTCGCTCACCGCCCCGAGGTGTCCGCCGCCCCCACCGTGTTCCCGTGCGCCCCGCCACCGGTGTCCGCACGACCGGGACCGGCCACTAGCCGCCGGCAGGCTTCACCGCCGCCGCGACGTCGCAGTCGCGCGGCCGCTCCCCGCGCGCCCCGCGTTCCGCCCCCTCCTCCTTGCTTGCTGGGCCACCGGCCTTGGGCCGAACCGGCGAGCCGGGCTGCCCCTGGCTTTTCCTGCGTGACGCCTCAGCCGTTTTCGGCCGCGGGCCAGTGTGGTCGACTGGGCCGGCCCGTTCAGCGATTCCAAATTTCATTTTTGAATTTCTATTTATATTTTAGGAAAAGAAAGTGCTCTAGAAAATATTGTGTATAATTTATAGCTCCAAAAATTATGAAACAAATTTTGAAATGTTCTTCTTCAATAGATCTACAGTTTAAAAATATCTCATGTTATTTTTGTATCACTTTACTGTGCAAATTTATTTAATTGCTATAAATGCTGATATTTTAGAAAATATGTAGTAAATAAAATAATGAAGGGAAAAAATGTGATTCTTATGGCATTAGTCTTTATTAGTGATGCACTTTCTAGGAAAAATACTAGTGAATCATGTTCTATGAGAAATTTGGGAAGTGTAGTTCAAATGCTTTTAATTGATAATATTTGTTATTTTTAGTAGAGGGCAAAATTTGTATAGAACATGCATATGATAATTTTTTTAGTATGTTAGTTTACTGTTAGTAACATAGGAAAAATATGAAATCTGTTGTTTGATACTTTTCCTAGTACAAAATAATTTCATGCTCACATTTAGGCTATAATTTGTTTATTTTGTACAGGCAGTTTTGCATATTCAATTCTCATGAAAATTTAGTGGTAGGTTAGTTAGGGTAAGAATAATCTACTGTAATTTTTGTAGATTTTTATCTACACCAGAGGTATGTGTTGCTGTGTAACCCTAGTTAAATGGGAAATAAAGGATTATTCTTTTATGAGAAATTGAGAGTAATAAATTATGTTTGGTGTATCTTTGAAGCATCACTATGCCTTGCTGATGTTGTGGATGAGTTAGGTTGGTGAGATTTGGTCATTTAGGGTCACTTGCATGTGTAAGTTGTGTGCTAATTAGTATAAAAACAAGGTGCATGTTTTCAGGGTACATGTTCTTGGATGACGTGGACTACCTTATAGAAGATGTAGTTATATCCAAACTGCTCATTCCATGTGCTCATCTGCATCTCATGTCATCAAAGCACTCCACCATATCCGACGCATCATTCACATGTTTACTTATGCACTTGCATCATACAGGATCGCAGGAGGAGTCGCAGGTAGCAGTACCGGAGGAGCAGGCTTGGACGGATCAGCAGGAGCCCCAGGCACAGGAGGTGCCCGAGGAGGAAGAGCCAGGCGAGGAACTGCCAGAGTGCGTCGACCACCATCCTAGCTAGTTCGAAAGAGGCAAGCCCCGGAGCATTTTAAGTTCCCTATTTTATAAAAGCTATCCCCTATTACATGAATTATCGTTATATATTATTGCATTAAGTTATAGGAGTTGAGTGAAACCGTTGTTGCATTACTATCCTTGTCCACCGGATTACCGTTACCTTGTTAGGTCAGGATCGAGTAAATTGCTTAGCCATGCTTAGACCGGTAGAAGTCGGGTGATTTCCTGTCACCTGCGAGCTATAGGTGGATACCTGATTATGGTTAGCTGTACTTGTGATCATGAAAAGTAACCAAGTGTTGATGGATAAACGGAGACCGGGCGGATTCTTATAGGGTTTTGGACTATAGTGATTCCGTCTGTGTCGATTAAGGATCGATCGTTGCTCGTCCCTCTTGTCATGTTAAACGCATGCCTCACATTTAGCTGGCCGAATAAAGTACCTTTCGACTGCGAAGCTAGTGACACTTTTCGAGTTCGGATAAACTCGAGTTGGCAGACTGGTGCTGAAGGGGGTGTAACGGGGACGCGAAGAGTGAGCCCAAGGTGCGTCCTGGTAGTCGGGCGGTCCCTGGGTAGTGCGATCTATGAATGTTATCCCGTGGCTTCTTGGAAAGTGTCATTGGTGATCTAAGCGACCCTGACGGGGGAAGCGTGGTTTGTGTGAGGAATAAATCTCCAACTGGATAGGAATTCGATTCGAATCGCCGTCGCTCCCGGTTAGTGAGAACTTGACTCGAGCTACGGCATCGTAGTAACAATAATGGAACACTGATGGTTAAGTGAGTGATGTTGGAAATGCTAAGCCTAATATGGTAATCTAGATGTTAATGCTGTATCAAGTGACTGCTTTAGCAATAGGTGCTTACCTAGCTTAAATAGGTTATCATAAAATGATGCAAAAAGTACTTAATTTAGTTATTCATGATAACTTATGCTTTTCACAAATGGGTCAAGCCAGTCCACTATATACAGGCCTTGCATACTCCTTGGTGTCATGTTATTTCTGGTTTATGACGGGTAAGTCTAGCTGAGTACATTCTCGTACTCAGGGCATTGTTCCCATTGTTGTTGCAGATGGTCAGATGTACTATGGGTACTGCTCCAACTGTCTGTATCCGGCGATGGGCGACAACTAGGACCTTGGGCAAAGGTCGATCTACTTGTCTTATCTACTGCTTTTGTAGACCATGACCATCTACTGGCACTGTATTTGAACCAAGTGTGTGTGTAAAACTACTTGCTTCCGCTACGTATGTTGAACTATGTTGTAATAACTTCTAATCTGAACTCCGATGTATTCCGCTTTTGTGGTAAACTCTATGTATCATGTGAACTGTGGCTGCTAAATCAGTACGATCTGGGTTGTATGTTGGTTGGTTTGAAATCCCTCGTGATTTCACGGAATATCGAGTTATACAGGCTTAAGTTTGTTAAATTAACCGCCTCGGTGGAAGATTTTCTTACTTAATCTCGTATAATTACGTTGATCCGTTACAGTTTTCTTTAAATACTTTGGGTTATATAGAATTTGATACACTCTGTGCTCTAAGTAATTCGGAAGAGAAATTTATGTTTGATGATTTGTCACAGTTATCTAGACATACATTTCACTTTATTGGCAAATATAATAATAAAGGAGATTATATGGTACATAGAGTTTATATTTGTTCAAATCTGAAATCTCCTTTTGTTGTGCAATAATATGATAATTTTGAGGGCTACAATAGATACAATCATGTCATGTCAAAATCGACAAGTTTTGTTATAAAGCAACAAGTTAAATTTCAAAAAGGGGAGCAATATTGGCTACAACCTACAATCTGTCCTCCAACTAAGCTCAAACCGAGGACGGTTTGTTGTCAAGAAGGGGAGGATGATGAGGACATGACACCAACGGATACGACCATTGATTATAAGATGCGCTTGTTCCTACATTTATATAGTAATTTTGGATACAATTCACTTGGTTCCATATGTACATGTCGTTATTTGAATGTAGGTACAAATGTGTCTCAAAGTGCAAGTCCATCAAAGTTGAACTTTCGGTTCGTCGATAGTCCGATAGTGCTTTATTGGGAAGGCCATAACTCATCCATCCGGAGTACGATCGAGGTCAATGAGCACTTGATGGAAAGATTATTTGATAAGCTTTCAAATAGATCTAGTCCCACCTCAATATCACATTAGCAAGGTCTCCAAATCATCGAGACATTCTGCCGCTATTTATGTCGGGTGCTACGGCGTCGTCGTAGGCTTGTTATTCACACTTGGGACCCAGGCCCAAGTTGGAGAATGCTCCAAGAAGATGGAGAACACCTAAGAGATGCCCAAGGATGTCCTCCTCCTTGGCCACCACCTTAGGAGGCCAGCAAGGACGTCCAAGCCAAGCCAGAGGCCTAGTCCAATTCGAGTTCGAGTCTGCCTCGGTCTTCTGGACCAGTCTGCAATAAAATAGACGCTCAGGACACATCCAGACTCCGTTTTTTATGATCCACATATGTATGAAAAGATAATTTAATAAGCTAACCAATGGCTTTGGTTTGAGGTCCAAATTCCATCGGAGTCAATGGGAATCATCGAAACAAGTTGACATCCAGAATCTGTCAAGACGCTGCGTCGTCGTCTTTTGGGCCGTTTGGGCCATGTAACGTGTCGAGACTCCTTAGGACGTAAGTGGGGGTCCTTAGACGCCCCTTAGACTTTATAATCAGTAGCCGCCGCCTACCTTAGGGTTTGGGTTTTGCTTAGATTATTCTGTCCATTGACAGTCGCCGTCTTTCGGTTTGCGAGACCCCAACTTCGAGTGCTTAATCATTCATCAGCAATTGTCACTTCAATTGAGTTGTATTTTATCTTGTTCTTGTTTGTGTTCTTCGATTCGCAGCAGGGATTAGCCTTCGTGGCGAGGTCAACCGGATTGTGACACGGTTGATAACCAGAGGAGATGTGGTGCTAAGGTTGCAGGGTTTGGGTCTTTGTGATCTGGAGCCGGATCAGTGTGTCGCTTCCAACCAAATCGATAGTTATCTTGAACCTGACGGAAGATCGGGAATCACGTCCCCATCAAGGCCCAATAAATTAAGGTTGCTCGGACCCTAACAGTTCTTATGCACACCCACTCGGAGAATGGCCTAATATCCCTAAAAGATTACAGTAGCACAATCCTACTCTAAATAGTATACTACAAAAATTTCATGGAATTTGAATAAGTAAAACTATCTGTACAAAATAAACAAGCTATAGCATATTAATGAGCATGAAAATACTTTGTACTAGAAAAAGTATCAAACAGTAGATTTCTTATTTTTCCTATGTTACCTACAGTAAATAAGCACATCACAAAAATTATCACATGCATGTTTATACAATTTTTGCTCTCTACCAAAAATAACAAAAATCATCAATTAAAGGCATTTGAACTACACTTCAATAATTTTTCATAGAACATACATCAAATACATTTTTCCTAGAAAGTACATCACTAAATAAGACTAATGAAATAGGAACCATATTTTTCTGATCTTTCTTTAATTTACTACACATTTTCTAAGATATCAGCACTTATACTAATTAAATAAATCTACACAGAAAAGTATCACAAAACTAACATGCAACATTTTTAAACTGTAGATCTGCTCATGAGAAACACTACAAAATTTGTTTCACAATTTTCGGAGCTATAAATCTTGAGATAATAATTTTAGAAGCTTTTTCACAATTTCTGGAAAATCCTTTTCAAAAATTCGTCGCTGAAAGTGCTAAGTACACCCCACGGGATCACCCCCGAAGTACACAGAGAGACAGACAACCAGGACCCGCGGGTCAACCGACCCCACATGGCAGCCACAGAGAAAAGGGGGAGAGGTTTGACCAGCGAGATCTCGCCGTCGGCGAGGTGGCCGGCGACAAGACCACCACCAACACACTCCCCGCGACAAGGCAAATCTGGTGGTGCCTAGCATGTGGCCAGCGAGCTCGGCATTGAGCTCGCCGGTGTGCATGGCGGGGCGGCAGCGCTGGCGCACGGTGGCCGGCCGGTGCAGGCCACGGTGGCGGCTGATGGGGCGCGCGCGAGATCCGCGAGGTAGAGGCGGACGTGAAAAGGGAAAAATGGAGGGAGAAAGGCGACAGAGGAGCTCCGGCCACGAGCGCCGGCCAACGGCGGCCATGGCGGGCAGCGGAGGAGGAATGCCCAAATTGGCCCTCACCTGAGCTCGAGCGGTAGAAATGGCGCAAGCACGAGATGGAGGGAAGCGAGGCGGGGCTGAGGCCGGGAAGAATTGACCGGAGAAGCGTTCGCGGGAGCATGCGGCGGTGGCGGAGCTATGACGGCGAGCGGTGGCGCGAGCGTCCGCCACGGCTTCGCGGCTGCTGCTGGTGAGAGGGGAAGCGAATGAGGGCAGCAGCTGAGGCGGGCGAGCACGCGGAGGGAGTAAGCGGGCGCGGAGGGACGCGGGGGCCACCGGAGGGCGCGCGGCGTCGGCGGCGTACGGCCACGCGGCGGCCGGCTTCTGCCGCGGTCGCCACGACGCGTGCGCGTGCGGGGGCGGGAGGAGGCAGGCGCAGGCGCGGGCCGGGCCGACTTGCGTGAGCGGGCCGGAGCGGAGGCGGCGGCCCATTAAGGCCGAGAAATTAATTTTATTTTATAAATAATTTTTCAGATTTTCTAAATTGATTCAAATTCAAAATTTGAAGATGAAAAGGTATTTTCACAAGTTGTCCCCAAAATAAAAGTTGTTCAAAATTTAATTCTCTACAACTTTCATTTAGGGCACTTTTCAAAATTCTGAATAGATTTTGAATTAATGATTTAAAGTCCAATTTTTTTAAATAAAAACTCATTTGTCTAGAATATTTTTAAAAGCAAAATTTTGGGAGATTTTGAATACCAAAGTTGCTCGAAAAATCATGCTAATTAATTCTAGGTTATCTAAAATTATAGCTAAACAAGTTTTACAACTCTTAGCAAGCAAATGCATTAATTATGTTTCAAACATATATTTTCCACATTTCAATTCAATTTAACTTATATTGCATGTGATGCTGAACATATATGTGATGCTAATGCTCATGCTTTGTGATGTTAATGCATGCTTAACACCCAGGGGTGTTACAAACTGCTCCATGACATACAACTCACTATCAGCATTAGAAACCCCATATTTAGCCTTAAGTGCATCACACATCTCTTTACCAGTCTGTAGCGGTATATATGCATCCTCTATGGTGTCTCCTAGCACGCTTAGAATTGCAGCCTTGAACATAGTATCAGCATGTTTGAACGCACGCTCCTCATTAGAAGTATGCGGCCCAACAGCCCTAGGTTCAGCGACAAAATAACAGTGCATAGCAGTCAACTATAGAATGCACCTCTACTGCCACCTCTTGTAATGAGTGCCATAAAAAACATTTGGTTTCAGCATACCCGCAAAGCCGACTACCGAGAATTGTCTATCACGTTTTTGGATTGTTAGAATTTTAGGCAATTTCAATAATAATTTAATCCAAAAATAGCAATAATCAAAAGGTTTGTGACATTATGTATGTGCTTGTGTGATATTATCATGGCAAATATGTAGAGTGTACTAACAAATGCGATTGAAACCTAAAACCTTATGGGAAAGATTGGATTAACAGTAACATATCCAGCGGCCGAGCTAGATGCACTCGAAGACATAGTGCCTGTCGGTGTAGTCGTCTCGCTCGCATAGTTATTAGGACTGGACCGGAGATCGAACCGATCAAGGTCTCGGTTCATGGTTCAATTGTTTCAACCATTTAAACCACTGGTTCAATACGGTTCAAATAAGACATGGTCCAGACCACAAACACAAACATTTGTGTAGCTGAGTTGTAGTGCTTCTCTCTAGTGCTGAGGTGGGGGGTTCGAATTTGTCACTATTTTCTCCACTCCAGCCCCCATGGACCACACGTCACCACACATGCAACCTTCGGTTGCCTGTTCATTGAGCGGTCTGATCGGCAGTTTTTTTCACCGGTTTTCCAAAAAAGCAGGCGGTTCAGCGGTTTTTAAGCGGTTCGATTCCTTACCGGTCTTTTAGGTGAACCGGACCGGCCGAGGCCCTGGTTTGGTCTTTTACCGGTCCGACCGCTGGTTCGGTCTGGTTCAAATAATTGTGCCCGCTCGACGCAGTGCAGACGAGTAGCAGTGTCGATCACCAGAGACGAAGATCCCTAGTAGTGAGTAGTCGTGCCAGCAACGACACTCCCCAAAAACGTGATTGCTACCCTCCACCTGAGCAGGTGAACTCCTAGATGGCAGGTGTTTCGAAGGCCTACTCTCCCAGGACTCATGCGCGCAAGTACTGAGACAGAGAAACTTTGAGGCAGCATAAGAGTGGTTGTTGCCAGCGAACCAAAAGATTGATGGAAGGGAGGCACTATTTAGTCACTTGCAGGGTAAGCGAAAGGGCTCAGGAGGAGATCAAGAGATAGGGGATGAGAGAGCTCTCGCCATGATTGATCAGCAGCAGTAACAGAGGAAACTACCGTCATCAAATCGCCACCAATTAAAAATGGAAGAAACTCCCGTAATTATGTGACTTGATCGGCAAAACACGGCCCCGTCCATCCGCTTGCTCGCCGCCTGCCTCGCCCACAGCCCGTCTGCCGGTGGCAGCGGCACGCGCGTGTGGCACATCAGTGTCCTTTTCTCAACTTCTTAATATAGGTGGACAATATCCAACCATATAAATTGAGTTACTATTTAATCAAAATCTAGTATGATATTAAACCATAATCAGCACATTATTTATTACAAAGCCATAGAGTTTATTCGATTTATTAAATATTATATGGATCAAGCCCATAATATATCAACAACGCCCAGGCGTGCTTCCCATGTGTCATGCACTACCGCTGAGCCGCTGAGGGCAACCAATCCGAGGTTGAAGATGACGCAAAAAGCGCCAAGAGCAATAATGACGGTCGGACAATGGTGACAGCGGGAAGAAGACACCACCATATGAGCCTCAAATTGGGGTTTTGACAATTTTTTCAAGAGAGGTTGATTTGAGTGTGCTGGTGGAAAATTGATCGAAGGAAAAGTCTAGGCATGTTTCCCATGTGTCATTCACTGCCACTGAGGGTGACCAATCAGAGGTTGACAGCGGGAAGAAGACACCACCATATGAGCCTCAAATTGGGGTTTTGACAATTTTTCAAGAGAGGTTGATTTGAGTGTGCTGGTGGAAAATTGATCGAAGGAAAAGTCTAGGCATGTTTCCCATGTGTCATTCACTGCCACTGAGGGTGACCAATCAGAGGTTGAAGACGACGCAAACAATGCCAAGAGCAATAACGATGGTCGGACAATGGCGGCAGGGGAAGAAGACACCACAATATAACTATATAATGAAAGGGAAATAAACTAAAAAATGAAGCAGAGATGGATCTATGGAGATGATGGGCCCCGCCTCTCCTGGCTTCCGACGTGAGCGCCACAGGCAGAGGAGAAGGGGGCCAAGTCGTGGTGGCGGTGGCTCTGGAGACTTCCGAGGTCTGCGAGCGGATAAAGTTTCAGAGGCCTACAAAGCTTTTGGTACCGTAGACCAATCAGATTATGTTCTCTGAAAGAATGTTTCGGTAGGCGACTTTTCTATGGTAGTTTGAAAAAGATGGGCTTGGATGCTGCAAACAACTTGCAATACAAGATATTGACGGAGATGTTTCTCAAAAAGGTGTTTGGGTTGAAAGTAAAGTGGTGTAGCATTTTCATGCTCTTTTTTTTTTCTGTTCATGCACCACTATCACATGTAAGGATGAAAACGGTCGGAAACGGTCGAAAACGGACTTACGAAATAGAAAACGAAAACGGTTAATTCGGTACATTTCTACATTTTAGCAATTAAAGAATACAAAAAATAATTAAAAATGGTTGTGAAACCAATTGAAACTGATAATTTTTTATGTTTAAAAACGGAATCATAATATAGAAAACGAAAACGGTCGGTTCAGGATATTTCCGTTCCGTTTTCATCTTTAATCACATGATTCACTATAAGGTAAAAATTAGTCTAATATGATGGAGTCATTTCATCAAATTCCATATCGCCTCATCTATGATAGTACCTAAGTTATCTTCAAGCTACGGTTCCGGAGTGGACTCGGATGTTTTTAGCCTTTTGGACACTTATATTAGCCATATAACTAGATAAAATAAATAAATAAATAAATAAATAAATAAGTGGTGGTAAACACTGAAACTAAAACCTGCACGAAAAAAACACCGAGACTAAAACCCATCAACCCATCCCAATCGAATACAAAAGCAAATTGAACATACAGAAGAAATCTCCAAAGGATAACCAATTGCCGTTTTAACTCAACTAAACTAATTAGGAAAAACTACAACGTCAACAGCTAATAAGAGTATATAAGACCGATTTCCCACTTTGAACTAAATAAAAGACCTAGAACACAACTGAGAAAACTAGTACGTTTACTTGACCAACTGACTATTATGCAGGGTTGTTCTAAACATGAGTGGCAGCGCTCACATGAGCATCCTTGTAACATCAGGGTGAAGCTAGTGGTGCATGGTTATCTTCCCCACCGTGACACGCACGCGTGGCCCACAAAAACCCAAGCGAGTGGTGGTTTCTCTTCGTTGTTCATCCCGATTGGCTGCACACTTTCGTGGTCTATACAGGGTGAAGCGTGCTTCGCTCTGCTTCCCAAATAATTTGTGTGGCTGCACAATCCGCACATGGTAGAAGGAATCTTTAATTTGTCTTTACATTGCCATCGCTGCAGTATACAACGACAGCACCGACTTTTTTATTTTTTAATATTTTTTTAAAAAAATATTCACATTTACACTTAGGAGACCTATTTTCATTCTTTGGACCCTAGGAGTTAGCACCACAACCTATGGTGCTGAGCTTACATGCCTCGACGCCACAGACCATGGTGCCGAGCCTAGAGGCCAAGCTTTGGTATGGTGGTGGCGTGGTGGAAACGTGGCTTGAGCTTGGCACCGTGGACATAGTTATTAGGACCGGACCGGAAATCGAACTGGTGAAGGTCTTGGTTTACAGTTCAATTGGTTCAACCATTTGAACCGTTGGTTCAATACGGTTCAAATAAGATGTGGTCCAGACCACAAACACAAACATTTGTGTAGCTGAGTTGTAGTGCTTCTCCTCTCTAGCGCTGAGGTGGGGGGGTTAGAATTTGTCACTATTTTCTCCACTCCAGCTCCCATGGACCACACGTCACGACACATGCAACCTTCGGTTGCTGGTTCATTGAGCGGTCTGATTGCTGGTTTTTTCACCGGTTTTCCAAAAAAGCCGGCGGTTCAATGGTTTTTAAGCGGTTCGATTGCTTACCGGTCTTTTAGGTGAATCAGACCAGCCGAGGCCCTGGTTCGGTCTTTTACCGGTTCGACTACTGGTCCGGTCCAGTTCAAATAACTGTGACTGTGGATCTTAGCGCGGAGCTTGGCGCCACAGAAGAGCCTACGACTATGGTGTCCGTGAGCGGTGAGGCTGCCAAAACAGAGGAAACACTGCAGAAATTTTTTAGCGTTTTTGTAATATGTATCATAGGACTATTATGGTTGTTGGAAGAACTATGGACTAGGCTTGTGGTGTGGAGATGGAACATTGAACTTACGTAATGTGGTGCAGACATGCAAAAATTGTTGTCATGATTATCGTTTGTGGATCATACTTAGAAATATTGGTTATTGGAATTGACGGACTTCTATTTAAATAATATTTGGTTTGGCCATGCTTAGTTGTTCTCCATAAAATATCGATTAAATGATAGATTGCAATTTATGATGGGGGAATGGAAAATTGGTACTTCAAATGAAACACAGTTGTTATTTTGAAGCTCGAAGTTATAGGTGGTAAACAGCGGGGAGGACATGACACAAGTAGTTCATACCTAGTACACCTGATACATCACAATCCTTAGTAGACATGATACATTCCAACCAGGAAAACAAGTACTTCCATCCTTTCGTCATCATCATCATAAAGCAATTCATCATCGCCGTCCCAATCCTCTATGTCCTCCACTGGCATGGCTGCAGCTGCCTTTTGCCTTAGGTACTTTGCCTCCGCCTGATCAGCTGCTTAAGAATCAAACTCATCATCGTAGAACCATAGAAGTCTTTAGTCTCTCATTGTCCTCCCACCTAGATACACCTATCTAGTTATCTTTATAAGTCACCTCTACCTTTGTGTCTTAGACTTGTTTCATCATCATTCCTATCCAAATTCGATTACCACCAATGCACTATTGATAATTAAGTTGTGATAACACTAAGATCTCTCATTTATTATATTTCCTAGCTATGTCTTTCTCTGTGGATTAAATAAATAATGGTACCTTGGAATACTCGGTGAAGTGCTACAATGGTATTTTGTATGCTTGCAGAATTCTCTACGTAAGCATAAGAAATACCAGAGGGGTGCGGGCGGGGGGGGGGGGGGGGGGGGGAGGTTGAGTTATTTTTGACCTATTGGCTACATGCTACACACATTCAAACAAAAAATTTAAAAAGATCATTTTTTGTATTACACAAAAAAACCTGTATGTTACAGAAAGAATAATTAACTTAGTCACACGTGACTTTGGGGGTGTAGTGGTAGACTAGTACGTTGCGTGCGCCCTTGCGCACGGTGTATGTACTCACAGCTAAAATTCATAAAGACACATGAATTTTTGATAGGGTAAGCAACCAATTATAGCAATGGAAGAATATATGTAATACAAGATATTAGTTATAGAAGGTGTTCAAACATACATAGTGTCATACAGGAGCATTAATGCTGATAATCATAGACATTACATTTTCACATCGTACAAATATGGAATCTATTCTGAAATTTTGGAGCCCCACAATGCTCATATATGTAGGCAAAAGTGCTAAGGTCCTGTTCTGGTCCTAAATGTTGACAACATCAGTAATGTTGTATTGTGATTTTGAACCTATAATATGCATGGAATAGGTTGTTAGCTCAATCAACATAGATGGTATTGCACTGTTAGCAGTGTGTTTCTGAATCTGTGATGCACAAAATAGGTTGGTAGCTCAATATCCTGCATGTACAAGAGGCCAGCTGACCAGCCCCGCTTACTAAGAGATCAACCGATTGGTGATATTTGCCTAGGTGCTTCATTCATATAGGTCGCATATATTCCGAAAAACTAAACCATCAAGGTAAAAAGGGCGAGCCATCTGATTTGCACACAGTCGTTCAAAGTTGCAGAATAAAATTCAGGGCAAAATGAACACCCTCTACAATTTCCAACATTTCAGTTGTCTGCTACTTGGCTAAATCAGATTGAACAAACAGTGAGGACGCTCTGCTTATCTCATTGCTTGTGACAAGAAAGACGGGCAAAGGGGCCGCAAAAACAAACCTAAGAGGAACTCATAGCAGTGCTTATCTCATCCCAAGGTTTATTCTGCAGCTGCAACATAATTCAAGGGAAGGTCCAACAACATTAGTTTGTTTCTATCCATGGAATTGGGAACATAAATTCAACATGAAGCAATCAAGTTCGATAGATCTTCAAGAATATGTTCTATTGTGTGTTGCTTTATATTTTGTTCTATAGGAAAACAGAAGTTGCTCATATACATGAAGAGCACTAAAATTTGCATACACAGGTATTGTAAGGGAATAAAGAATTAAAGAAAATCCAGATTACCTTGGTCCAGTAGTAGTGGTTACACAATAGGAACCTAAATCACCAAACCACATCTGGAAAAAAAGGATGCACTGATATAGTTTAATTTCAAGCATAGATCACTGCAAAGATTTCACAAATAAGACCTTTGCTAGATAATAGAAGCATTATAGCTGGGAAAGTTAGATGGTAAAACTTGCAGTAATGGAAAACTAAAGATAATTCCCAACTGAAATTATTGGGAAGCTGGTAGCATGGAAAAGCTAAGCCTTTCATGACCCCACAACATTAGTGAAAGGCAAAATTGATATCCAAAGCAAGTTGAATGGTTGAAGTTACATCAATTAGGTATAAATATAAATGGCTTTGTGCCTCTGTTTACCTTAAATAGGGAGAACGTGCAATATGCAGAAAAGGAATTGTAGGCATCTCTTGGATGAAGATATAAACTAAAGGTTGTACCTGGTACTGAAATTATGAACATACCCATTTTGTCGTGATTGCTGCACAAACCAATGTACCAAAGATTAGTGACTTTCAGCTATCCCCAAAGTACCCAAAATTAATCTCATGCATACCGAAGGAAGATATGGCAATATGGTGGTCCAACTTATATACCAAATAAATATACAACCTTGCAATTATTCGTGCAACCGCAAGACTGGACGGAAAAAAGATGAACGATCTTTCTTCGTATGAAGCAGCAGGCAAGCATCGCCGATGGTGCCCAAAATGCCAACTGAAACATTAGCTGGGCCAAAATAAAAGCAAGTACAGCATAAGAAAGCACAAAATTCATGCCCAAAAACTAAGAAACAGGAGAGCATTATAACGCAACCGTCTCAGTTAATACATTAACCAAGGCGGTCACATTATAAGGCCCGCTTTGGTTAAATAGTGGCCCAGACATCCCATCTAGGGCCAGTAAAGGGTTCCTAGTATATATACCGCAAGCAGCAAACCCTAACTTCTATCCCCACCTCTCTCTCTCCCTTAGTCACGCCGCACAACGGCACCCCTCCCTTTGACTCCGCACGCCTCCGACTTGGCAGCGGCTCCCCTCCCTCCTCCACTCTCTCTCTCTCTCTCTCTCCCTCCCTCCACTCTCTCTTCGTCGTGAGCAGCATGGCGATGCGAGCTGGGCGCGGTGGAGCAGGCGCGGCCTCTTCGTCTCCCAGCAACACGCGCCCCCTCCCCTCCTCTCCAAGCAGCGGCGCGGGCGCTGGCGCGACTTGCGGCGCAGGCTAGTCGAGGCGGGCCGCGCACGAGAGGTGCGGGCGAGGCGGCCCTTCTCTTCCTCCGGCGTGGGGGTGTGCGGCATCCTCCTCTTCCTCCTCCGGCGTGGCCGCGCGGCCCCCTCCTCCGACAGCGGCGCCCCTCTCCCCTCCCTCTCTCTCTCTCTCTCAGGCCCCTCCCGGACCCCAGATCCGGCGGCAAGTGCGAGGAGGAGTCCGGATTCGGCAGCGGGGAGGCCGGATCTGGCGAGCTACGACGGCAGCAGCGGCGGTGCATGGATGGGCTCGACGGACTCGTGGATGGGCTCGCCAGGCCTATCCATGGATTTTTCTTTTTTTTCTGTTTTTTAAATTAATTAACTGAGACAGGCATTTCAACCGCCTCGGGAAAGATCCATTTACCGTGACCTTTCCACCGAGGCGGTTGCGATGCCCGCCTCGGTTAATCGCTTTTACCTGCCTCGATAATTTTTCTGTAGTAGAGAAAACAAAAGGCATTATTTATATCCACACATGCATGGGTTGAGCGTCTAGTTGAGCACAAGAGCAAACCCCCCCCCCCCCCCCCCCCCCCCAAAGCATAGTATAAATACATGCGTGTGCGCGCAAAGTCGATCCTCAGTACTATATTCTACTCCTACCTTTCCTAGGCTTTGAATCCGATTGTTGGACCAAACAGATCCTAGGAGCTGGGGTAGTAGCGGTTTATATTACTGGACTAGACTAGAGAAGATTGTTCAGTATCAGCATGCAGACCTCGTCACCGCTGCCATGCTGGGCGCCGAAGCGACCATTGCGTGGTTCTCCTTCAAATGCTGCCGGTGGCGGCACCCGCATGCTGCCTCTGTTCGGCGCCGTACTTGCAACCTTACGTGAGTGTGGTCGTGCTGCATTGATAGGGGAGGCACAACAGCCGCCGCCGCCGCCACCGCCGGCCGTCGAGGTGGAAGCAGGCACCGTGGGTGACCTTCGTGCCGGGTTTGATGTCATTGATCACCTTGACGGCCGCATGGCGGAGGGCGTCCGTCGCGAGGGTGGCGTGTTCATAACGTGGGAGGACGTCTGGGTGACGGCGGTCGACGGCAGGGGGCAGGCCACCACCATTCTGCACGGCGTCAGCGGCAGCGCGCGCCCTGGCGAGGTGCTGGCCATCATGGGACCCTCCGGGTGTGGCAAGACCACACTGCTCGACACCTTGGCCGGTAATTCACACGAAACTACTCCTTCCCATGCATATCTTTTACGTTCACTCTAAAAAAGAAATGGAAGAAATGATTGATTCTTTTAATTAAAAACATATTACCTTAGAAAAAGTCCATCAGTCACATCAGTCAACCTCTATGGCCGCATGCCACAAGTCACGTGATTTTTCATGTGAAATATGTGTGTGGCCGCCAGGGATTGAATGCCTCGTACGTTGCTTTCTTTACCACTGCGTTTCGAAGTCACGCGTGGTATATTTCTTTTGTATGCAATTTAGTAAATATTGTAATGCATATTTGAGAACCAAAATGAAGTCAAATAAAAAAAATTATGTTGGAAAGGTTTAGGACAACTTTGGTTATGCCATTTCTCTATTCCAGGCTATTTGAAAAATTCATATTACAAAATCATTTATTTTAAAATAGAATTTTCAGATCCTAGATGATTTCAAATAAAAAAGTAGTCAACTACAAAGTTACAGATCTTTTCAAGTACTGTGACTTTAGTTTAGGTTGTTTTTTCTTTTGAGATTATTTGAATAATTAAAAAAATGGTGGATTTTCCCAAGTAGTGCAGAAAAAAAAATTGGATTTTACTTCAACATGTATGCTAATAAATTACTTGACAAAAATTTTCGAATTTTGGATGTACATATTCATGAAAGATGAATTTGGATGATTCTTTTCAGATCCTTCCAAAACATGTGAGTCCAGACAGGTCAACCATAAACTGAAATACCTTGTAAAAAAACTATAAACTGAAATATATATAATTCTGGGGAGAATCTTAATTTAAATTTGCAACATGAGTGGTGCCACTTGAAATTTTTGCATCATTCTTAAAAATTACTAGGTTTTGATACCCCAAGGTAATATCTATATGCAAAAGTGCATTTAAAAATATTAAAAAGTTATTATAGCCTCACGTTCAGTCCATTAGAAAAACACACGTATGGCGGTATGGGTCCTTTTATATCTAAGTAGTAGATCTAATTGTGCATGTGATTGATCGTTACTCATCACACTAGAGTTGATTGTTCCAATTACAAGATATGTTGCCTACTGTGTTTTATATACTCCCTAAACTATATATATATAATCTCACAGTAAAGAGTTACTATAATCTCGTAAATTAGCATAGCAATTATCGTAACTCAAAGTGGCTACAGAATAAGTTATTTTGTAGCCAGCTGTAGGGTAATAGGTATATATATATATATATATATATATATATATATATATATATATATATATATATATATATATATATATATATATATATATATATATATATTATTTGGGAGCACCATAACAAAACCCTTATAAAACATATTACTGCAAGAACTACTACGGATATGCTGCTTGAGTAATCCAAGCCGGTTATAATAATGATATATAAACACAGGGAGATTGGACACGAACTTGAGGAGTAAAGGAGATCTTCTCATCAATGGCCAGAGACAGAAGCTAGCCTTCGGAACCTCAGTAAGATCTTGATCTTAACTCAAAACAGAAATATTAAACATCACCACAATTTTGGATGAAGTTTCAGTTGTGATGATTCAAAGGCACTTCAACTTTTATGATGCTTTATAGGTTGCACACTCAACAACATTCATGCTTACTTGTGCATCTAAGTAGGTAGAGCAATTTGCTCTAGTTATACTAAGAGCAAAAGCAGCATTCCATCCTCAGATTGACTTATGGCCCTGCTTTTGTATAATTCTTCTTATTTTCTTTGTGACCTTTTTTGTTTCATGAGCTTAAAATTCGTACTCTTTTACCCTTGTTTCAGTAAAATTACCAATAGGGGCTTCAACCCCTCCTGTTTCATTTAAAAAAAAGTAGGTAGAGTAATACCAAATAAATGATTCAATTCAGGCGTACGTGACGCAAGAGAACGTGCTGATGGCCACGCTCACGGTGCGTGAGGCTATCTACTACTCATCTCAAATCCAACTGCCGGACACCATGCCACTTGCCAAGAAGCTCGCCCTCGCCGACGAGACTATCCAGGAGATGGGGCTCACCAGCGCACTGGACACACGCATCGGCGGCCGCGAAACCAAGGGCATCAGCGGCGGGCAGCGGAAGCGGCTGAGCATCTGCCTGGAGATCCTCACGCGGCCGCGGCTGCTATTCCTCGACGAGCCCACTAGTGGGCTCGACAGCGCCGCCTCGTTCCACGTGATGAACCGCATTGCCAACCTCGCCGTCAGGGAGGGCATGACCATCATCGCTGTCGTGCACCAGCCATGTAGCGAGGTGTTCGAGCTCTTCCATGGCCTCTGCTTGCTCGCCGCCGGACAGACCATCTACTTTGGCCCGGCCGCCGATGCCGCTGAGGTAATTGTTGTCATCTTTCTTTACTTTCTATTAACTATGAGAGACAGAAGTGTTTATTTATAGCTTGCTAACAACTTTCATTTACAAATTACAATACATTATATTTGCAGTTCTTCACATCAAACGGCTACCCTTGCCCACCAATGAGAAATCCCTCAGATCATTTCTTGAGGACAATCAACAGAGATTTTGAATCGGTATATAAGATTTATCTGATCATGCCCTTATTCTCCAATAGTTAATGAAAGCAAACATGGAAAGACATATTTAGATTAGATTCAAATACTTGTCATTGTAGGTTCTTACTATAGCTATTGTCGTAGATTAAAGAGAGATCATTTCATTTCATGGAAGTATCCTTTTAACACAGTAATAACATACAGGAAAATGAAGAAAGAACAGTATTCAAGCCATCTGCAGCAGACGAAGCAATAACAATTTTGATGAATGCCTATAAATCCTCCAATATATTAGAAAATGCCAAAAAGGAAATGCATGACATAAATGAAATGGTTAGTATACTCACGTTTTCTGACTATTGTGTAATTTTGCATGGAGATGACATATAAGATATTATTTTGGGGTTTGCTAACCTATAGGGTGGATTGATGATCAGAAGAAACCAAGCCAGTTTCCTGACCAAGGTGTTTGTACTCACCAAAAGATCATTTGTAAACATGTACAGAGATGTTGGATACTACTGGTTGAGACTTGGCATATATATTTCCATAAGTCTATGCCTTGGTTCTATATATTACAATTTTGGCTATGGATATGATTCCATTCGTGTAAGTTGATTAAATCTTGTGTTATTAGTCTAAGATATGAAGTAGGCTAGTTGTGAAAGTTGTTAATGTTGTTGATTCTATTGTTTCAGTCCAGATCATCAATGCTAATGTTCACCGGTGGCCTTCTAACCTTTATGGCAATTGGAGGATTCCCTTCCTTTGTGGAGGAAATGAAGGTATCACCCTTTTATTTTCAATTATATACGACCAAGCGAGAGAGAGAGAGAAGGGGAGGGAGGATCGGACTTTTAGTCTCCTTCCTCTCTCTCACCCCCGAACGCTCTCTCTCTGGGCGATTCGAGGGGCAGGCACGCCGCCACCCTAGGGCCTCCTTCTCCGGCACTCCTCTGGCCGTTGTCGCCGCCCTCTGGCGTGCGGCGGCGGTGGCCCGCAGCGGCCCCGAAAAGTGGGTGTCATCCGCGCCTCAACCTCCCACCTCCTCTCCTCCACCTTCTCTCCTCCACCTCCCCTCCTCTACCTCTGCTACTCCAGCGGGCGGGCCAGCTGGCAAGGCAGATCCGGGCCTCCTGGGGCCGGATCCGGCCTCCCCCTCCCTGGATCTAAGGTGACGGCGGGTGTAGCCATGGGCTCTGCCTCCCATGTGCACAATGCGGCCTAGTGCGTTGGGGTGCCTGCCTGGCAGTGTGTTCCCATGTGCCGGCCGGCGGGGCAGA